>JAUZND010053631.1:0-19116 GCA_034780555.1 Coelogynopora nodosa | reverse complement strand
GAAATTGCAAAAAGAAAAAAAATTGGTTGCATTGAACAAAAGTTATAGTATTTATTTATTGGTGAATATATAGCATAGTATGATGGTTATTTTCCTATAGTTTTCCTAACCGGAGTTTATGACGTAATCAGGTCATAAAAATAATACCAATCGATTAATTGTTTTGAAAATTAAAATCGCTCGACAAGTCTTTAGGAGGTATCTGTATACTAAATGTTAGCCTTATTCGGATGATAGGAAGTTTGGTTTTTCAGGGGGACAAAATAACCCCCCTCCACGTAGCAAACCCTACAAAGTATATCCAATTTACGAAGGGTTATAACAAAACGTTTGAAACGTATGCATTTTCTCAGTTAAAATATCATTTTGTATCTTTTAATTCACTGTATACAATTAATGATAGTGAAAAAAATTATAATTTAAAAAATATTAAAACAATATTTATATAGTTTAAAAATTAATGTATTATTGCTATAGAGATTTCCGTTGAGAGCGGACGTTCATCTCCCACTCATTTGGAGAAAATCGCGACGCTTTGTACTATAACTTGACTAATGTAACTACATGAATTAATAATTATGTTAATCAAAATTTTGTACTATCTATTCTGATTGTTTCATATATGTTCAAAATCGATTGATTATAATTCCATGGCTGTCTTTGAGTATATAAAATGATAGTTGTTTTAAATAACGGATGTGTATATCAGGCCAAATGAGGTTTTAAGAAATATAAAATATTGTTTTAAATAGTAATATTTTTAATACATTAGTCACAAAAAGTATGTCATTTATAATTAGGCCGTATACGAGATATTTAATACGATTATATAAGTAATATAAAATAAATACAGACACATATCTTGTTCAATAAATAGCATTTATTAAATTTTACAATTACATACCGACAAGCACCACAAATCGAGGCTCCATCTCGATCATAACAACGCAAACACCAAAGTTTAGAATTCTTTTCCTTAGAATTTTCAGTTAGCTCGCATCCACAATTGCAACAATCGAAGTGGTACGCGTGATAGAATTCCCCCTTGATTTTGATTCCATTCTTTTCAATGGCGCCCTGAAAAATTAGATGAAACAATTCAGAACAATTGATATTGTGTAATAGAATGTTACCAAATAAATACCGATAATGATGACTATTTCATTTTAAATGCAAAACATGTATCTCAAGTTCTTCAGAAATCATGCACAATTTTATCATTTGAAATAATTGAGGTATAATCATGGATTTAAACTAAATAGTCAATATATATAGTTTCTATATATTTATTTTAAATATCTTATGGTTACAATACAATATCAAAAATAGTACTTCTTTTTAGAAAAATTTTTTTTCCATAAAAGTGTTAAGGTAAAATATTATCATATTACTACCATAGGTAATAAGTACCAAAATGTGAAACATTCTATTGTAGAAAATCTGCTTCACTTCATTTAAGATATATAGAGAATCTTGATCTTATAGTTTATATTTCCATAAAATAAAAATGTTAGTCCTTATGGTACATTAGTTATAATATAAACACACAATAAATAATTGTAAAATGTAATCAATTGCCTTATATATTTACATTATTCAAATATGAATCTCCGCTTCAATCAAAATGCTTGTACTCTTAGGACAAAAAGAAAAATGATGCCATGAAACATCGTATTTGTTTTAAGAAATCAATATTTAATCTGTATTTTTGTTTATTGGTATAAAAAATTTGAAAATTTGTATTATTTAATTTAAAATATAATTTTTAATATATAAATACTAAAGAAAAGTTATCTTTAAACATATGTATATGTATATATTAATATTAATTTTTAAATAATAATTTAAATTTAGGCTGTTAGTTTCTACAAATGATGTTATTTTAATAATATGTTTATTACTATCCTGATTCATCCTAAGTCACTCTGAAATCATAAGTCAAATTCAATACACTTAAAGGTCAATATTTTATCGAAATTATTTTTGTGATTATTTTGGCTTTATGTATGATGTAACTATTAACATTATTTTGAATATAGTGAATAGACAGTATATTATAAAAAAATATTTAGACCTTAATAAAATAGCTTCATTTTTATCTACGGCGGCAGTTATTTATGTCAAAATATTATATATTATATAATCTGCATTCCGAAAGTAAGTTGGCAAGCGAAGTTGTAAGACTGAACGATTGCTATTATTTGTGCACCCAGATATCTTGACTTGATTCAAAATATTATTTTTAATGTTCAACGTAAATTTCTAGATTAACATGTTATATTATACATAAACCACACATTTGAAGTTTCACATTGTATTGTACTTGTATTGTACTTGTTAATTTAAAAATATTATCTCCGTTGTTAGTTTTATTTGACTTTTACTATATATTTTGTTAATGTTGTATTAGAAATAATAAAAAGCAACGTTAACATGAATACTATTATATGACACTTGAAATATCGAATAAAAAAAAGATTTCGCTGGTGCAATGTTAATAGCAGAATTCTTTATAATACCATTAATTATTATTTATTTTGTTATATATACAGTGAAATATTTTAGTCACGATATAATTTTGACCAGTAAACAAGCGACATTTACGACTTAAAAATAGTAATAAGGTTATTGTAATTATTTATTTACCAAATACATGCAGATCCGTGTTAAGGCATTGTCGCATGGTCCAAAACATACATATACTAAAACATATACTAAAACACACATATACTAGAATTGTATATGTTCTACTTAATGTTAATATTAATTGGCACATTTTCGTATTTTTAAAGAAAGGAGTAGATTTAAAAAAAAAGAACACCTGGCTCATAATAAATGTCACGTACAGTTTGTAACTACTGTTTGAATAAAACTGTTTCATTTATATATTTAAATAAATTTTATACAGGATCTAAATTTTATAACGACAGATATTTCGTGCTTCGATATGTTTTATCATAACATAATAATTATTATCTTTGTGTGAGTCATAGTGTATGTAAGCATGTGTAGGTATACTCTATGGCTTGAGTCATTTTGTTTTAGATTTTGTATTGATGTATTAATGTATTAATATTAACTTTATATAATTATAATAATAAAAATCTATTTTGTTGATGTTATTTCAAATATTTGTGCAATATATTATCAATAATGATGTGTAATATATAGATATAATCAGTTACTGTATATATTGCAAATTAAATTGATATACATTCACGTAAAATATCTATTCATTTAGTTTTTGTATTTATTCTAATGAAAATATAACGATAACAAAAATGTATGTCAGAAAAAATATCCTTTTCAAATAACCCATTGTTTTTATAGTTAACCATAAATTAAATATTACCAATTTACAATAAACGTTCAACAATATAAAACTAGATAATCGTATAAGTAGTATATCTAAATATGAAGAATATAAATACCTTGCACTTCTCACAATGAATTCTACTAGCATACTCCGCTTTGTCTTCTGCGTAGCAAACATCACACAAAATCCTGTAAATTGGAATATGTTAAATAGATAGAAACAAATAGAAATTTAGAGAAAGTTGTCTGCATATTATTTACTTATTTTGAAAAACACGGGATTTTTTATCGGCAAGGTTTGCTGTGCATTTTTGACAACGGAAACAGTCAGGATGCCAACTTGCGTTATTTACGCGAATTCGACGTCCAAGAATAAAACTCTCTGAAAAATCCATAAAACAAAAGGAACATTTTATTCGGAAAATAGTAATGCAATTCTAGCATAATTAAAAAAAATTATATTATCTAAATTTTTCAAAAGAAAAATATTTTAAATATTGTGAAACAAAAATTATAAAACAATTAACACATGCGTTTATATAAAACTATATTAAAAATGTTAATATGTTCTATTGTTTTACAAATTATTGCCATTTATTTCATGCTTGATAGATAAAATTTCGGTTAGCTTTACCAATTAATATTTATTGACATTTACAAATACAATATATTATAAATGTATAATTTACAATATAATTCCAAATACAAATTAAATTACAAATACAAAACACAGATTAACGCACATTATATAATATATACCAACTATATTAATGTATGCATTTAAAAATTATTCTTTAAATATGTAAAATGTATATTATTTTTTGTCACAATAACAAAATGTGTAAATTGTTAATATAAGTAACAATAGAAATATTTTTTGTTTGTTTAAATATTTGATGACAATATACACAGCTTCCATTACTGACGTCAGAAAAATATTTGAAATACCTTGGTGGATTGTAAACGATATTTGTATAGATTAAATTGCAACCAAAATAAAATATTTTGAAGAACGTTTCAACGATATCATATTGTACGTACATTTAATGACAAAAAAAACTTTCCAAATAAAAATTTAAAAAAATATATATATATAGATTTCCGAAAAGATATTTCGAAATAAACTTACTGTTGGTAATTAATAATTCGATATTATTAATTCGATTAATATTCGATTAATATTATTAAAATTCGATATAATAATTACCAACATTTTCTTTTTAATTACTTATTTTTTTAAATATTTTACCACTTGTTATGTGTATATTTATAATATGTATATTTTATTTGTATGTAAGTTTATGGTCTATAGTTATAATAAACTATATAAAATAACGCAATTACATTGACCATATTTTTTACTTACGACAATTCCCACAATGTGGAGCATAGAGTATTTGGAAATCGTGTTCACAATAATTTCGTCCATCAAACTGAAATGTAATTGACTAAATATATACAGAACACACATATTTCTAAAGGCATAATACAATATGTAATTATAGTGTAATATTAATTATTTATTTTCTACCCATTTAGAAAAATTGAAATAATTTAATATACATTAAGATATTTAAATAATTTTCAATATGTTTTAGACAAAACTTTCATTGTTAATTACTTTTAGTCAGAATTATTTTTATGATTTTAAATTTTAATAGTTTTTTATTTATAGAATTGTAAATAGTTTTCAAACTTTGCAATGGGAGAATTTGTTTAAAACTAACTAAAACATATTTATTTTCCACACAAGTAAAATGTTAGTCGAAAAGTATCTATTTTCTATCTGAAAAATGTGTTATTTTTATTGATTTCAAGAATTCAAATTGAGTGCGCATTTTAAATATCGAGTTTATTATAAACTAGGTGTCCAAAAAGGTTGAATTTATTCAGACCAATCTTATTTCTAAATATAATATTTTAACCGTATTTGTAGGTACAAACTTGACACCGTCTCCACCATGGGTTATTTTGGTTTTATAATACATAATTAAAATAAACATATACTTTAGAATGTGTTTTTTTATTACCTGTTGTGTTATTTTTTCGACATTAGTGCTATTTCATTTATTTATATTTGATAACAAGAAGATATTCGACAAAAATAAAACTGATAGATATGCTATTATAACTAGTGTATTAACGCTTCACAGTTTTTGTAAATTTCTATATTTTGTAGACATTTAATGGGGGGAGCTGGTATGAAAACCTCTCTATGGAAATAGTCCTGCACATTGACTGATTTAGGTGACATTTGGTACGCATATACTTTGTCCCTAAAAAGTTGAAATAAAATGATCTGCATTTGTTTTCATTATCGATTTTTCATGGTGACTTATTCAAAAAAGGCAATTCTGAAAAAATATAAAATTTAAATGTATGAACCTCAAATTTCGGAAATTATTGGTTCTTGTTTTGATTAAATCATAGGGCCGACACTCAGAAACCAAAAAAGGAATGATTTTTGCACTAAAATATATTTTTACACGGATAATTATGAGTTATTACATACTATCTGAAATTTTCGGAGTGTTTCGATTTTCAGAAAACACTATTTTAATGGAGCATGTTATCCTGTAATCAAGTAATTAAAATCTATTTTTGAGATCATGAACATATGGTAAATGAATCACTCTGAAACTTGGCAAAAAAGATATATAGAAAATGTTATAATTTTTTTTTAATATAAATTTAATATTGTTGGAAGTCAAAATAACAATTTCAAAATTTCGACATTTACTTGGTTGCTATAAATGTCCGACCAACATAAAATGCATTTTTTCTAGAATTTCTTCAATACCCAAATTTTGTGAGATTATTACATACATAATAAATAATAATATATATTTTTCTTAAAATACCTTTGAATTTTGAGATAGATCTTTACTTATATCAAATTTGATTTCTAGATTTTCATTACCTGTTGAAGCCTGTTTAGACACATTTCTTCTACATTAATAAAATATAAAATACAGCTTATATCAATGTTATAAAAACCAACTTTATAAACGAAACAGAAAAACAAAAATAACATATTCTTAAAAAATAACAATTTCATAGTGAAATATTTTCAAGGGCTAGTCATGTGACCAGGTATATGTGATATAGGAATATGTGATAGAGGGATATGTGTACACCAACACCCCCCACCCCCGAAAAGACTACAAAGCTAAGGTATTAAAATCTATATTATTTGCTACAATATATTCAAATTTTACCAGTATACAAAACAGTAGATTTTGTATGGTTTCATTTATATGTAAATTTTTCAACACTAATATAAAAGTGTCTATTTTCTTGGATAGACATTTTCCTTTATAGTATTTACCATAAAATTTCCAATTCATTTGATAATTTTTATAATATTCCAATTCCTTGTGATAGATAAAAATATTTCTTGCTCTTTTCCACAAGCAATCTCTACTGAAATATATAAAACTTGCATTATATGTATTATTAACAAACTCTATATAACTATATACTTATTCCAAAAAGCTTTTTCTTAAATTTCTGTCCATTTTAATAAATGGTTTTAGTATTATAAGGTCAGGTAGAATTACTAAAAAAATAAAAAAATAACGGAAGAGACAAAAAGAAAAAAATAGTAATTTAAAACAATGATCACGAATAAATATAGCAAACCTCAAAGAACATTCCGGTTTTTAGAGGTCGAAAGCACTGCGCACATCTGAAAATGATTACAATTTTTTTTAAATAAAAATGTAAAAATATTATTTTAAACTATTCTATTGGGATACGCTGCACACTATTTTGTTTTATTTTATGTTGAGTTTGGAAATTGAAATGTTTAGAAAAATAAATATTTTTTTAATAAAAGGTATATAAATAAGTTATTAGTAATATAATAAATTGTAAGTTTAAAATAAAAGTTACGTTAAATTTTAGAAAAAAATACTTGGATAAAATAATCACAGCTGGACTATTGGTTTTCTATTAAATTTTTATATATATATATATTTATTTAAAAACAGTATATGACGTCGGCTAAAATGTTAATATTATTATAATATATTTTTAATGAAATAATAATCAGTTTTCAAATGATTGTGTTAATTATTAATTCTTAATGATGATAGTTGATTTTCGATTTTGTTGATTTTTAATTTTGAAATTCGCTTGAATTAATTAATATTAACAATCTCTAATTAATATATATTTAGCCATAATTATTATTTTTTATTTCGTGTGCTTTATAAATTTAAGATGATGTTGAATTATTTACGAATATTTTGAAGAATATACAATTATTGTAAATAATATTAGTTGTGTATATTCACATATTTTAATTAGCTTTACTAATTACAATATATGCAATATTGCAGAATTGTAAAGCCAATTCCAAACATAGATAATGTTAAATTTCTGAAATATTTTCTGTCATAAATAATCCTTTTCGATTTAATATAATAAATCATTATTGTGATAATAATGTAAACACATTTATTGATCTTAGGGTTTCACAATTCAATAAGAATTTGTGTGAGATTGTAGAATTTATAAATGAATAATATTTTATACCAATGATATTTATTCTGCATCCCGATTTTAACAGTAACAACAACAACAACATAAACTAAAATCCAAAGTGTTAGAACATTGAAACTTAATAATATATGAATAATACTTGTCACGGTGTGGTATACAATGATAATACAGTGATTATTCTTGCAGATGTTAAGACATCTTACGAATTTTATACAATATAAAGAAGAAAAATTTGTGGTTACCTTACTAAATATTTATTTTAATGTACAAGTTTCTTTTCTTATGAAGAATATATAGCTATATGTTTCCTATATAATGCTATTTCATTTAAAGAACTGTTAGATATATAAAGTATATTTTAAGTTTAGTTTGTACAATTATATGTATATATATTCTTGTTCATAATCTTACACAAAACAACATTTGTGCCAGCGTCCATTGCTAAGTACAACCTCTTCTGATTCCTCAAAATAGTCGCCACAACCCTTGCATGTAATAATCTCTTCAGGTGTTAACGGAGACGAGACACGGTACTCCTCCTCGAATCTACAAAGAACACGTATTCTAGTCTTAACTGAGATTAATAAATTATTTATTTTTTGAAAAAAAATTGAAAAAAATCTATTCAAAACGAATATTTCCATTAAGTGTCAGTAAATTCATTCACTTGCAATTTTACTTGCAGTTTCAATTACGTAATGAATTGAAACAAAAATATTAACAATTATTGTTAATATAATGGCATACACTTCGAACAATTTAAAATATATTTTCAACTAATTTTAAATAGTAAAGAACATAATAATAATAAATATACTGATAATAATACGTTTTATAAAATATAGACTATTTTAATTTTGTTAGTGTTGATCGCTTAAAAAGTACATTATAGGGAACAGTGCTAATTATTAAATATAATTGTTAAAATTGTAATAAATTCAAACAATTTTTATTGCACTTTTCAACTTGCATAAAACTATAATATGTCTGTCAATTAATTGTAAAAATAATAATTAATATATAATCATTATTTACTCCTAATGATAATTGCATAATTATGTTTGCTAATATAAATTAAAATTCAACTGAACTCACAGAAAATTATACGGCTGGCCAGTAACCGTGCTAAGACCTTCGGGAAAGAAATAATTTGGCTTGGATGCCATTGTCTCTGCAACTGAATTGTGGATGTCTGTGTATTGTATTAGTAATATATAAGGCTTATATATACCCTTATAAATAAAATCTGGTGTCATATTTGACCGTAAGTTTCAGAGTTTCGTGATTTAGTTAGGATAAAATTAATACATATATAACGACAGTATTCTCTTTAATGTCAAAAGCACGAGCTAAGTTCGTTGCACACCGGAAATAAGAATGATTATTATCAATATTAACTTATCTTAATACCTTAACAATATAATCCATATATAACACTACGACGGATGTGACTATAATTTTCATTAATGTGTGTTGCTTGCATATTATTTGGAATATATTAAAAACAATGTTGGTAGATAATCATATCACAAATCTATTTTCCCAAAAAAACTAATTGTTAACATGCAACAATATTCCTATAACATAATTCCAAAAAAATATTCTAATATATAATAAAATATTACTTTCAAATTTGGTGCAAACACATATGATTGGTGATTAGGGACGATGTATAGGTAGTGCACATAGATGCACATAGTCCATGGTATGGCCCTAAAAAATCATAAATGCAACGACTGCGGAAAGCATCACATGATAGCCCTTCGATGTACTTTAAAGAGATCAGCAGTCCGGTGGAATACATGTCGGTGGCAATTGGAGTCTCTGAAGGTGATCTGGTCGTCTAAACCCTGGCGGTGTAGTTCTACGTAGGAGGTTTTGTAAGAACCAGAGAGCATAAGTAGTGTATTTTCGGGTGTTCAAGAAGGGAATAGCCGATTCACAAAAGTTGAAGAACAAAAGATATAAACGAGTAATCGGGTCATGATTGTGTGTGAGTCTTACAGCTATCTGTTATGCCAGGTGCCAGCGATCTGTATAATCGTGCAACAAAATTGGAAAAACCTGGAATTAGTTAAAATGTCTGTAAAACATCTGTAATAAAAACTGAAAATATATAGAAAACATAAAAATATATATAATTTAGGATTTTACATTAGTGTACTGTTATATTAAAAATTGTATTATCACATATTTACCCAGTTAACAATGCTTTGTAAGCAGATTAAGTTTATATTTTTACATCATTGTCTATGTTTTTATTAACTATATTTAGTAAGTAATTTAGAGTACTTTTCACAAAAAACGTCATAAATAAAACTGTTGAAAAAGACATAGAAAATACAGAGGAAATATGTGGCGATATCTGGAATTGTCACTCTGGCAAGCCGCAGTTTTCTTACTATTATTGATTGTGTATGGTATTGTGAACCAAATTTTCGAATGTACTTTCTCCCAAAACCATAATCCGCAACTTGAATCACCTCGTTGTAATTAAGTTTTTATTCATTATACTGTCTCAGATTTAAACAAGCATCTTTCGATATATACTTCCCCTACTTTACCGACTTACTTACCTTACCATTATGCCATACATAATGAAGGAGACTTAATGCTTACCAAAAAATATTTCATAATTTATTAATTTCATATCTTTGATTTATCTGTGCTTTAATTATTACTCTAAAACTTTTCCCGCTTATCATTCAATGTATCTACGCAGGGATTTTCAAGGATGTGTATATATATATATTTGCTGTCTTATATAAACTTGTATGACTTAATAATATAGTTATAGATATCAACTTTCGCATCATTTTTTACATGTATTATAGTTTAAACTTGTTAGTTAATTATTAATTGTTATGTTGTGATGATGTTGTGTATTATTAAAAATATTATTATATAAAATTAATTTCATATAATATAAAATGTTGCATCCGATGTTTTGATTTGAAGGTTTAAATTTAGTGTTCATCACCTATTAATCTGAATTGTTGAAATTCGAAATATATTTGTATGTATAGACCTATTACTAAATGTCCATATATACACAGATGCGAATGAAACAGTTTTGATACAAATCTATTAAATAGTGAAATTTCAAAGTGCAAATGAAATAATAGACTTTTAAAACACATTTATAATTAAACAGAGCTCACAAATAAATGTTTGCACTCAACATTTTGATTTAAATATCATGATAAACATGTGGGCTTACATTTTACTCGTTCTTTTAACATACATTACAAATCAGTTATTTTACTATATTACACTATTTTTGATACTAGTTTTTACACACAACAAATAAATGGCACTAAACAAATCCAGTAACTGTTGGACATACTCCAAACCAGACACTTCCCCAACGGTATTGACAAAATCTTGGCCACCTCTTCATACATCAACATTGGATGTACTACTAAATGAAGTTAACTTGACCAACAACCATGAAGAGCCAATTCCATCAACAGCTAAGGATGAATATTGCAATGCTATTATTGGGGACTGCAACCTGATGCATCTTTCCTGCATGCTTCCAAGCGGTACGTCTGTCATTATAGATAACGTAAACGACGCCATACATGTCTTTCTAGAGCCGATGCGTCTTAAACAACACAGGGCAGGACAGCTGTGGCTCAATCAACTATCTTGGAACACCTTCATAGACTATCAGGAGGTCAAAGCTAAATGCGATAGCATTCAATTGGAAATTGAAACAGCGTTTGGAATGAAATTAGGTCAGTTTGAGGGTCACAGTAAGCGAGAACGCCAAACAAACTCTATTCAACTTGCTAATACTGTGGCCCAGTTTATTGCCGACTCTCAGGAAGCAGAATGTGAAATAAACTCGTTTTACAATAAATCTCCTCCAACCATAAACAATTCACACAAAAGGGATTCACTTATCTATAATATTCGATATAAGACTCAGCTTTGTACTTTTTTCGAGGAAAAAAAGATATGTAGTGCTGGGAAAGACTGTCACTTTGCTCACGGAGTTGCGGAATTGAGAAAAGCTAGTTGTCATCAAAAGTATAAAACCAAGAAATGTCATTATTTCGATGACAAAAGTCGTTGTCCATACAAAACCAAATGCTACTTTAGACATTCATCACCAAAAAAGTAAGAGTGACTCTATTTCATGATTTAAAAAAAATTATCTAATAATGTTTTATAATTCCTACAATTACTTTGTTTTAACATAAAATCGATTTGACAGAAACAATTTAAAAAGAAATGTTCATAATTTTTTAACGTATAATAATTTTTGTTATGTATTTATATAATTTTTATTTATTGATTGATACAAAGTTTTCGATATAGACAAATGTACATAATATCAATGTTAATTTTGAAGATTATTCCAATCTTATATATTAAATAAAATCCGTACTTTTTATTACTTTAACTACAACTATAGATATCAGATTGATATATATAACTTCTCTAGAGTTGTTGAATGAATTATTTATTCATTCATTTTATCCGAAGTATATATATATATAACTACAACGCATATTATATTCATTTTTAATGTCTGTGTAACGTTTTATATATAACTTTTAAACCATTGAATAATAAAAGCTCATTGTGTACATACATTGTTTTGTAATATTTGTTTTACTTATTTTAGTTATATTTTATAATTGAAAACTCTAAAAGAGTCTAAACAAATAAAGAATTTTTAATACTAACTTGTGTTTCATTTTTATATTACATTATTTTAAAACAGTATTCAAGCATTAAAAGAATAAACAATATTTAAAGTAACAACATTAGTTAATATGAAAAATCTGCTATCAATGATTAAATAGTATATTTATATATGGGCCTAAAGTGTGGAGTGATTTCGCCTGATTTACATATATTCTAAAACTATAAAATATATTTTTGATGTTTATGAAAGAATTAATTATTTAATTGAGTAATTTTAAAATTAATTAATTTTGAATAAATATTGATTAATAAATAAATATTACACATTTAACGTGTTAATCTACAAATAATAATTAAATAAAAAAAATGCCACGACAGTAGGTTAAACTGAAACGTTCCATAGCAGAACAGATATTTAAAAACAAATATTTTAATAAAACAAATTAAAAGTTTATGTTTTGTAGACTTCTGTGTTTTGAGTTATGATAATCGACTATATTGGCATTTCTAATAATCTTTACCCTAACTTATAGCTGTAGGATTGTTATATTTATTATGTTTTATCGCAACTATAAAATGACTGCCTAGCAAAGAGGAATCTTAAAAACTAAATAAAAACTTTTATAATCTTCCTATGTTTGCGGCAAAAATCAGGAAACTACTTATAAAATAAAGTAAGGCAATACTAGACCTTTGGCAATAGACATACAATATATATGAATGGAGCCAAATATAATGTTAATAGAATTAAATATAATAATTGTTATCCCCATCAGTACCTCGTATAGTACACTTCTAATGTGTTTCAATTTGATTCCGTTAGGGGTATTCATATTAAATTCATAGCATTATAAAAATAATGTTTTTAGTTTCAATCGGTTCTAAAGAAGAGAATTGTAATATAAATAAATTATCAGTAACCATGATGTAAACTATTTTATATATGTATGTCATATATAGCAAATATCATTTATTCAGGCTAAATTGCATAATTGTATAAGCAAACATCTGCGAGAAATTCTCTGACAGTACTATATTTATTAAAGATAATTAATTTACTACATTTATTATATTCATAAAATCTAAACACAATAACCATAAATATGTAGATATTAAAAGGTTGTTGTATAAATAACAATCGAAATTACTTTAGTTTTTATAACAAAATTACACGTAGTCCCTATGCAATATACACACAATTATCTTCTGTACGTTTTGAGCTAAACACCCCCAACAATGTACGACTCTTAAAGATTGTAACCTCTCCCTGCTAAGCTGGCCCTAAAAATAATAATGAAAAACGAAACATATTAACTTTGGCTTCCTTGTAAAAAAATATAATCACTCGACTCCAATTTTTTGAGTCATTTAACTTTAAAATTACCACTAGGTGAAGTGTTTAATTGGTAACCCTTCGTCCGTGGGGGGAATACCAATTTTTTATTCAATTAAATGAAGTTTTTCATTGAATTATGTAATAATGTATGATCCGGACTTTCTGCTCAATGGCTAAAATACTTTTATCTAACTAAAATATATTTTTTTAAATATTTTACCATACCAGAGAAAATTGTGTTCTTATTTAACTATTTTGTAGTCTTATGAGTTTTCTTACTTGCCGATGATATTAGAAGCAAAGACTCGCAATAGTTATAGAAAAAAATTGTTAATCGTAAAAGATATACATTTAACTTAAATTATAAAATTAATTATTAAAATACTCAGAAATTTAAAATAATACTCAAATAGCTGGAATCAGATGCGAAAAGAAGCAAATCAATTGGTTGCATTGATCAGAAATTATAGCATGTGGTTATTTCCCTGTAGTTATTCCTAAACAGGAGTTTATGACGTAATCAGGTCAAGAAACAATGCTAGTTGATCAATTTTTTTGAAAATATAAATAGCTCGCCAAGTCTTTAGATAGTATCTGTATACAAAATTTCAGCTTAATCAGATGATAGAAAGTTTGTTTTTCCATGGGTAAAATACCCCCCCCCCCCCCCCCCAGAGCAAACCCTACAAAATATGTCCAAGGAAGAAGGGTTAAGATTATTTGGTTAACTTTGGTGAAAGTTGGCATTGTTATTATTTGAAAGGTAACTATCTTAAATATATAATATTTTTATATGATACCATAAATTTTCATAAGCATCAATCTTGCTGAAATTTTTTACTCATCGGATATTAATAATACATTATTTGAAACAATTTAAAATGTCGTATACGAATATTAATTAATTTTTAAATACAACACTATAACGGCCTTGCCGAAGAAAGTCTATATATTTATAAAATGGGAGTAAAACTGAACCCTCTACTTGCCCGTAGTTTGGAAGAACTAAATTAATAAAAATATGGTTCTGATTTGAAGAAAAGCATGACTATCAACACTGGCTGTCTTTTAAAAAAAATATCGATAGACCATAATTGTAGACAAAAGACTACAGTACATAAATGTAATGTAATTTAATAATTTAGTAATGTAAATGTAATGAAAGCTATGTGCTCTGTTCACAACGGTAGAGTTGCAAACCTACAACTGAAAAATCTGGACAGTCGAACGCTTTTAGTCGCAATGCCAAAATAGGGATCTGGTAGTGAGGTTGAAGACCCATATATGTTTGTGAAATGCATAGATAACAAGTTAAAGAATCGACATGCGTAAACTACATTACAATTTAACCAATCACTAGCTGCACTAATTATTAAAAAAATCTCTAAACTAAAATATGTATTTTATATACACACACCACATAGTATTTATTAATTAAATCGCACAAAAAAACTCATTTTTGACGAAGAAAATCTGGACAATTCAAAAAAAGAGACAAGCCAACCCATTCTAGACTTTATTAGTAAAATATAGCATTTATAAGTGTTTGTACGTCGTGAAAAACAGTCCAAATTACAATATTAATATAAACATGATTTAATAGATGAGAACAAAGTAATGACTTCGTGTTATGTTTATACCATTGATGGTTTGCGTATTTCCCATTTCATTTTTTTATTATAGTTGTGGTCCTTATCGAGATCACGATAAAGGTCGCTTGGAGTTAGCTGCAGTAGCTGAAAGATATAGTTGATAAAAAGATGTATCGTTAATCATTTGAAAACAATTAGACTTATAGAAAGATAACTATTTATACAATTAGAATTACATGAAAATTATAATAGTCAAGATAACGAATAATATACATTATCGAAAAAGATAAACGTAAATTGACCAAATGTTTTCAACAGAAAATGAAGACACTTTTTTTAAATGATCAGGTATTGCTGCGAAATTGAGACAACACTTTAAAGAGTGCAATCAAATACGGAATATAAATCAATCAAAAATATAAAGTATATAGCAACTGCATTGAGCTGTCTTAATAATAATCATGTACATCGTTTTGTGTATCTAGTACTAAATAATTTAAAAAATAACATAATTTTTAAGAATTTGAACATTCACAATATTATATTCCACAACATTTTATACGAAATGATAATTAATAATGAAAATAAAAACAGGATTTATTCAACTTCAACACTACCAAAGTCGAAGGCTTCAAGATTAAATACCAAATAAAAGTTTTTAAAGATACATTAAGCAAACATGGATTACATGACATTTTTCATTAGAGTCACATAAATGCAATTGTTGTCCGAATTGAAGAGGTCTTTGACACTACAATAAGTATATAATAGATAAATTATATAACTTGTGATCAAAAATATTATTGTGAATGTTATTAAATATGTGAATACGTTATTATCATATCATTGTAAACTGTTTCAAGTATTTAAAATAATGTTAGTGTTAACAAAAAAAATCTTAATTCAAATCTTATTCAATAACGAGTACAAAGGTGTCTACCATTTTCCAGATTATTGTAAAGATAAAGCATAATAGAAGGCAACAGCTTTCTACCGGATCATCGTAGTGAACATTGACGAGGTAGAGGCCATAGGGAGGGGCCGTCGGGAACGGTTTATCCTGCAGATATTCAGCGCCGTTGGTGAAGACGTCCTCCAACTTGTCCAGAGACAGACTCCCCTGGCCCACTGAGACCAGAGCACCGGCCACGTTGCGAACCTGAGGTCCGAGGAAAGATATAGTTCACACACAAACGGAAGAGATATGTTAGCTAAGTGTCAGGTGAAGAAACAGTTTCCCGTTACTCAAGGCATAAGCAAGCTCCACTGCAACGTATTATTTACCAACTGATTCAACAATATGAGACATTTTCAAGGCTCGATATTAATAAACTGATTGACAGGCATTTTTGTAAAATTTATGCCGTAAGGTGCCAAATGTATAACTTGTGTAAGTAAAATAACATTCATATTTTGTGGTACAGGTGAGTACGTAATTATAATTTTTTAATAATACAAATACAAACAACTTAAAACATCACAATTTCTGTTTTAAATCTTCGGATGTAAAAATTGTTTTGGCTAAAGATCATTGTGTAGGTATATTCATATTTAGTACTGTAGTAGTAATTGTTTGCTTTCTGCAATAGTTTTGTGTAACAGGCTATAAATACTTAATAAGATCAACGCTAGAAAATAAGGACATTAACTAATTCAATCAATAATCAGATACTACTAAGGTATGGTAAAAGTAGCCAATTCTACAGCTTACTAAATAGTTGAAGTTATGATTCAAAAAAGTTATTGAGCTGAATTTTGTGTGACGAAAAACAAAATATAAATATATGGTAAAATCGATGCACAGTTTTATTCATTTAATTTTAATTATATACACATTGATTATTGATATAGATTAAAAAATAACACGCAAAAAACCTTTTTAAAAGTTGAAAAACATTAATAAAATCACCAAAAAACCGATGTAACATGATTTAACTTTTGTAATTATTGATACACCATTGCACTGATGTAAACAACTGTCACACAAAAAAATCTAAATTATCACACTGGTGAAAAGCTCGCACTCGCAACCCGCAGCTGCTCACCATCTTATAGAGAAAGGCTCTGCTGAACACGTGTATGTTGAAGTACTTCTTCCTCAGGGTGAAGGCGGGATGGAGGTTCTCGCACGACTGCCACCCCCGCTCATCTGGCTCGACGCGCACCTTCACCTCCCGAACAGGACTGCCGCAGTCTAAGAGGCCCTTGATGTTGGTGAAGCCGGTGTAGTCCCGCTCGCCGGAGAACAGCTGGGCCGCCTGCTGCATGCTCTCCTCGCAGATGGGGCCACTGGATGGGGTGGTGCAATATAGGCTATGAGTAACCGGTAGGCATAGCTGTGCCAGTGGACGATGTACAGTGAAAACCACGTTGCCTACAACCTGAAAACGTACCATTAAAGAGAGACAGGTAGCAAATGCATCTCGATTGCAGACCGCTCATTTAAATATTTTTTGTTATAATCTGATTTCAAGATATCCATCTTGCTTAGTAAATATTTTTGTATAAATATACTCAAAATAAGGCGATATTTTAAATGTTTATGCATTAATTTTATTGAAAACAATAAAAATAAAAAAGCCGATCAATACTAAATAAATAAAACAAAAATGTCGGTTTCTGTCCTTACAGGCAATGTCCCACTACACAACAGATTTCAATACTTTATGATGCATGGAGAATACTTTATATAGCATGGATAATTTTTTTCCGTTTAAATTCTTCCTACCAGAAAACACACGTATACTTAATAAATGCAAATTTATCCACAGGTATTGATTTGCATTAAATAAAATGACGTATATTTATTTGTAAAGCTCTTTACAGGGTTCCCCCGCTTTTTTCAGAATCAAATTCTCTGATTTTTCCCTGATATGTATATATACTAAATAAGTGCATATTAGGTTTTCCAAAGGAAAAAAATACCAACAGATGACGCTATATAATTACATAAACAAATATTATTTAATAAAATATCAATGTCAATGCCTAATATCTCTTTATCATCAACTGATGCCTTGTCACGACAAGCATTTTACTTCAAGCAATTTCCTTGAACTTCCCTGTTTTCTCTGCTTCATAGCAGTATTTTGCAGAAGCTTCTAACATTAGAGACATGTCCGATTTCAGCTTAATTTTCTTTGCATTCAGCTCCTCCACCTCACTAGCCAACTTCTGTCGTTTGGAAGAACTTTCCATTTTTTCCTCTTATTTGCGCTTCTTTTCTAGGTATGTATAACAGGCAGTGCGGGAACCAGATGCTGCAGTCAACAGTTTGCTTGTAATCTAAAATAAATTGAATAAGATATGCACATTTAAAATCCTTTAAATGTATTAACCCCTAAGACAAAATAATAAGTGTATTACTTCAAAATTCTGAATTCCACCGACATATGAGACATGGTCACAAATAACCCTCCTTAAAATGAGAGAATGGGCTGCAATATTTACATCTGTTGTTTGTTTGTTGACACTGAATCCTCGCTCAACACCAGCCTGTCCATGTGATAACATAAGAATTAGTCTGCAAACAGACCACAGCAAGGAAAGATCTTCTCTATCGATCAGAAGGTCAGCAAAAATGTATCCAGGCTAATTGATGATGAGTCAAATTCGAATGGGCCTTCATCACATTTTTTTATCTTATGTACAATTACAAAAAATATTTAATAAGACAGCACTTAATATATTTTATATAAAAATAATGTT
>JAUZND010053620.1:0-12297 GCA_034780555.1 Coelogynopora nodosa | reverse complement strand
TAAGGAGAGAGTTCTCTCTACTGTATGAATAAGGAGAGAGTTCTCTCTACTGTATGAATAAGGAGAGAGTTCTCTCTCTGCTGTATATTGTTAATGATATATTTACTAATTAAAATAATACTTTTCTATTATAAAAGCACACCTCTCCTCCCCACCCAGACTCAGCTCTCCTCTCTCCTCACAACTACCACGAAGAACACGACGATGAGAGCGACTCCAGTGGTCCAGGATCTCCCCAAACTGCTCCAACTGGCCACGGCAGCCTCCTCCACCCCACTCCAGTTCGAGTTTGAGACCCACCTCTCCTCCACCGGCGGTATCCAGGGCTGCGTGCGCCTGCGTCAGGGGGAGAGGGGGGGCGATGTTCTGGGGGAGCCCATCCAACTGGACTTTGACATGCGGCTTCCTGCGGATGACGACGAGGGAGAGGGGGACGTCGTAGGCTTGCAGGACAACAACAGCTCGAGATGGGGAGACGAGGGCGGTCGAGTGGCGTTGGCAAGGGCAACTAGGCTGCATGCTCAGGCTGTGCGCCAGCTCAGGGACTGTCTGTGCGCGCTGGGGTTGACTGAGGCTGGTTGTCATGACCGTTGCTAGGCTGTGCGCCAGCTCAGGGACTGTCTGTGCGCGCTGGGGTTAACTGAGGCTGGTTGTCATGACAGTTGCTAGGCTGTGCGCCAACTCAGGGACTGTCTGTGTGCGCTGGGGTTGACTGAGGCTGGTTGTCATGTCCGTTGCTAGGCTGTGCGCCAACTCAGGGACTGTCTGTTTCTGCGGCATCTTAAAAATGTCTGCAAATGTGTCCCGCTTACAATAACTTTACAAATATTTGTGACTTTTAAACTCGAAACATTGGAAAATTATGCTTTCATTACTGATTTGTCATGTTTTACATTATATTATTACCAGTACCATTTACTTACCAACTTTTAATAAATTATTTAAAATTTAATATGAACCGCATATTACTACATTACTGAGTATTGACTTTCGACATGAGAAGACATGAAATTGGTCTAATTGTATGTATCCCTTTCACGTAATACGCTTCATTGAACAGACCCAGAAGAGGTGTTGAATCATGTTGAACCATTTCATCTGTATTTGATGCTTATATTCGCACCGTCCCGCATCGGCAACTGCTTATATTAAGAGGAACACTATTTTTGGCATACTATTATTGTTATACTGCTTATTAATATCTATCTGCCTATCTCTATCTGTATCATAGATTTATAGAGTTATTTAAGATTGTATAATTGACTAGTTACCTTTTTACTATCTTCTACTTCAATTAGTATCCTACCATTGTATTTATAGTCTAATAATAATTTAGCATTTCAAGCCGTTAAAATACTAGTAAGATTCGTATATTATTTATTTAACAGTATTAAGATCCGTATTTAAGTTTTTGGGTGAAGAATTCTTATATCGAGTATTTCCTTTTCTGTGCATCATTATTTATCAGACTTTTGTGCAATATCGTGATTCTTGTTTTCTTTCTGTTTTGAAAATGCAATATTTTGTTTTTTCATTTATTTAAAAACTGTTTTTTAAAAGTGCAATTTATTTTATGTACAAATACTTCACTAATTAAATTAAATATACAGTATTCCTATCCACTTCTTTTCATAATAATAATCAATAATGGGTAGCCGGGTCTATATGACTCATGTTATTAATATTTGTTAACATCAAACTATCTTATAATTAATTTAAAAATCTGCTAAAGAAGTCATATTTGAAGCTTAATGCTATTCATTTTGTCAAATCATAGTTGCATATAACTTTCCTGTATAACTCTTCGTACACATCAATTTAATGTTAATTATTTACTAAAATTTAGTCGCAAACATGTAAAGTGAAAAATGGCAATTATTAGTGGCCAAATATTGTCACTTTTCTTCAAGATGGGTTTTTCTTAGGTATCGGTAGATCTGTAGGTCCGTAAATCTGTTTTGACTCATAGCATTCTTGTATATTGGCCGTCCATCATTTTCGCTCTACATTTCAGAAATACTTGTGTTGTTATCTTTATAAACGCCGATGAGTAACAGTAACCCAAAGAATGAATGTAGGATTAGGGAGCATCACATTTTCTCTCTCACCCGTTCGTCGCAAAAATATTATTAGTAATCTATGGTGTAGTTATTTTGGGTAGAAAATTATGAATGTAGTGTTAGAAATACAGGCTGAGAAAACAATAGAAACACAAATATCTGGAATAACCGTTATTAAGGTATAATTATTATTAGTATCGGTAAAGTGGGGTAGAATACACTGCATTAGTAGGGTGTATTTATGTTATATACTTCTGCAAAATAAAAAATCATTATGAGCCTTTCGACTGTTTTCCAAAGAAATATGTTCACGATTCATTTATCAATTTATGAATATAGTATGCCATTAAAAATGTATAAAAAACATAACTCATCTGTTTGTATTTTTTATTCATACAGTTTTGTATTTTTATTTACCTTTACAATTAACCCTCACACTGTATTTTTACTCTAGAATTCGACGAATTACAAAAATATCTCCCGTGCCCCTAAATTTAAATCACATGCTAAGATAATTATAATACATAACACAACATATTATAATTTGTTTAAACTACGCGTATACTGTTAAGCTCAGTTCCACTTAGATTTCTCATTTTAATAAGAGATATTTATTCTCGTGACATTGAAATCGTATGAATAATTCACTACTAAGTTAGGGATTATTTAGTGATTGTCGATATAAATTTACGAGTTTTCAGAACGCCTTTAGTAATTTAAATGTTAAAAGCAACTATGCAATTGTTAAAAGCTACATAACAAATGAAGGGTGTTTATAGCAGGTATTTAGTTATTACAAGTTAAGCTTATTTAGAAGGTGTTTAACTATTTCATATTAAAGGTGTTTAATCATGTTGAAATATATTGCAGAAAGAATAAAATATTGCAAAAAGAATATAATATTGCACAAATAATAAAATATTGCACAAAGAATAAAATAGTGCACAAAGTATACAATATTGCACAAAAAATAAAATATTGCCCAAATAATAAAATATTGCCCAAATAATAAAATATTGCCCAAATAATAAAATATTGCACAAATAATAAAATATTGCACAAATAATAAAATATTGCACAAATAATTAAATATTGCACAAATAATAAAATAATGCACAAATAATAAAATATTGCACAAAGAATACAATACTGCACAAAGAATAAAATATTGCTCAAATAATGAAATATTCAACAAAGAATGAATATTGCACAAAACATTATATAATTCAAAAAGTAAGGAATTTCACCCTATTTTATTTTTTCTTTTATAATTTAATTATTATGTTTAAAATAAACCAATTTATATAAACTACACAAAATATCCGTGGTAATTATTACTTTTGATTTGTATTTTGCAAAATATTATAAAAAATTAGATTCTCTAAATTAATTAATTAATTAAATTATTTATTTGTTTTATATAGTTGTATCTCAATATTTCAAAAAATTTGAAAAATTGCATACGGATCGTGTAAATTATTTTATTAAGAGGGAAAACTTAATAGTGTGAACATTTCAATTGTAAGTTTTGTGTAAAACAGCTAACTGAAATAGTTTTCTAGTGATATTTTATAAAGTTTTGTATTATTGCTCTAAATTTTTTTACATTAGCTTATGCGAAATAAAGTTCTATTTATTTTGAATGTCACCACCTCAAGTTTCCCTCAAGATTTTAGCTCACGTGATCCCGATGGTCAATGCCTAAAACAAATTCTACGAGAGACTTTTTAAAATGCAAGTATTATAGTAATATATGTATTAAAACTACCTAATAAACAATTATTATTGAAAAAGTTAACAAAACTGGTTAATATGATCGTAAAAAGTGTTGTCAATTTAGATGTTATAAGTATAGGCTATAAGTATAGCAGTATCAGTGAATGGGACCATCTAAAATGTGTGATCATTACATTAACCACTGGCACTGTATTTTATTTTTATACTTATATCAGTCTAGTAAAATGTCTAGCCAGCAGAATATATTTATAAATAAAGTATAAAACAAGAGTGTAAAGATAAGACAATCCTGTGGTGTCATCAAGTTACCTTGACTTTGTCAATTTGGGTGGAAGGCAATATTACATTTTCCACAAAATAAACTGAAATGCTGGTGTGGTATTGAGTGCACAGCATCTTTTACTTTGTATTGTTTCCCTTTTTATAGGGCCAATTGCCATGCAATGTCTGATTCCATTGTAACAAACATCACTGAGAACTTACTGGTCTTTAGACCTTATATTTAGGAATTCTAAATCTATAGAAGCAGGATACACATACTTCAGTATACTTGTTTTTAGTTTGGCAGAGTATGTTTGAATAATGTTATGTCTATGAAGCTGAGTAATGTCATGACTCATGTTCAGAAACACCAACTTGATATTACAATTGTCAATACAGCTGATATGCATTTTGCACACCTAAGCCTAAGGCTAAAAGGGAGTATAGATGCAACATTTGATTACTAATATATATCTACAGAAAAGATTCACTAAACCTATAAGGGAGGGATCAAAATATTTTTAGTTTACCTGTTTCTGACAGGGTACAGAAAATTGTGCCAGGTACAATACACAGAATTTTTTTTACAAATATTGAATTTGGTGCAATTTTAATATACAAAAGTTAATAATTGATACATTTTATACTTGAAATTATATTAAATATATTAGGTATTGATTTAATATCAGTATTAATTTCATGATATTAATTGCAAAATTGTTATTTTTTGATAATGATATATAATAATATATATATATATTAGTATTTAATTAAAATAAACATAAAGGCAACACCAATAATAATATTTAAAAATTGTAATGTTCCATTTTAGTGTCATCAAAAATTTTAACCAAATTAAAAAAAAATAATTTTCATATTCTTTGCTAAGAATAAACAAGTATAGGTAAACAATACAACAACAATCTATATATATATATATAATTCTAAAACATATCATTATATATAAAACAACTATAAAGCAGGCAGACCTGAGAGGTGTGCCAAAAACTGCACTGCTGACTTAGACTGATTGTCTCAAATCTCCAGTATAATGTTTGTCATACAGAACACATTGTTGCGAACTTGCTGAATTGTTAAAATGTCTTCTTCAGTTAAAAAATCAGGTGTAACACGAGGCATGATGAAAATTGAAATGAAATGAACTTTAAATTAAATAATAAGGTAACGGGAAGTCAATTATGACTTAAAAAATGTTTGGTTTAAAATTTTTTGACGATGCTAAACTTGAACATTACCTACCATAGACAGCACTACATAATATGTTTTATGTTCATAATTCCATTTACAAATACTTTAATAAACATATTTGTCATTTATACCTTTCTACCTATCTTTGTATCTATTTAATATATTAGAGTAAATTAATTAGTGATAATTTTCTAATAAAAGTGATTATCTTAGTCATTTAATACATTTTTTGGTCAGTAAATGTTGATATAAATTCTTTAAAATATTTAACTGAAAAGTGTGGGCACCATGTAATGTTTTTTTTTTTTTGCATTTTTTTACATGTTTACAATGTTCATCATAGTTATTTTAAATGTCACTGAGTGTTAATCTGCTAGGATGATGGATTTTAAACATTGAAAGAATGGGCACTTAATGCTTAAATCTGCTTTTACTTTTAGAAAATAATAATTACCTGAAAAACATATTAATTTCCAAATCCAAAAGGTGAAAGCTAATCTCATGCATATCTCAGCTTTTCAGTAAATTAGTCACAAACTCATTTATAAGTATACTTTATAACCATTAGGCATTACTAATAATCCAAATTCAAACATTCTTGACCTTGTGTTATGGCCTATGGCTATATCAATAACTTATTTGATATGTTAATTTTGCCATAAATTCCAGTTCAAAATTTCAATAAATATATAGTGATCCTTTTCTAGAAAATATTAATAAATTTATTTATAATTAAATAATATTACAATAATATAATTTTTAATAATTTTATCTTTACTGAAACCAATTTTTTTATTAATTTAAGACAAGTACTTCTAAAAAGAATAAAGATATTTACTTAGTATTTTATTCTGACATAAACATTCAGTTATTCATCTTTCAACAAAACTTTTAACAAAATCATGCTAATTTTTTTTGTGTTTGAATTATGCCATGATTTTATTAAAATCTTACAAACAGTTCACATTTGAATCCAACACCTTAATACTTTTGCTTTGTTTTTCATCATTAATTAATATATGCTTAGCTGAATATTTTATTGACAACAAGTACAACTAATATACTACAAAATTGAATGGTTAATTTGCACTGGTCTTTTGATGTCATGTTAATATGCAGGAAAATTTATTTAATTTTTATTTAAAAATTTAAATATTAAAAATAATTTTTATATCATGACAATAGTTTAAAAGTTAAAATATATTTAAATATATAAGCTAAATAATCATCAATTTACAAAACCAATTAATTTATTATTTTTACTATTTTGACATTATGGTATTGATCAATTAGTCAAGGTAAATATACATTATCGACAGAATAAATTATTATTATAATAGGAAGTTTATTTTTATAGTAATAGTTTTTTTTGTACCTATTTATTACTTTACAGATAGTTTGCTTTAATATATAAATATGTTTTTGTTAAATTTAAATATTTGTTTTATATTTAATGATATTTTATAAATTTTTGGTAAAATATCTAAATGTGTATTTTAAATATTTTTGAATATATATTGATTTTTTTCATCTAAACTAAGGTGTAAACAACTTGTAATAGAAATGAATTGTAGTAAAAAAAAAGGTTACCGTTTTTGTTTTAAGTCTAATAAATTTTTGCTTAGATTTCTAGGATTATATTTAAACCAAATATACTGTAAATCAAGCTATTCTCAGAGCATTAATTTGATGTTACCATATAAGAATGAATGACAAATGGTTTGGAATTATTAATTTTATCATATGTTTAGGCTGTCAATTATTAAAAAATTCTTTAAATTTTCTCATCCAGGGTTGCTCCAGATCCTTAAAGGTCCCTTTTTTGACTTGGTTTTTAAAAAGGTACTGAAAAGTCATTTTTTCTCACATAATAGTCCTTAAAACATGAGATCCAGTACCAACCCTGATTCAAAACTACTATAAATTAGACAAAATCATGCAAATTATAACCACTTATATAACAAATATAATTTATTTTCCTCAAGTTATCTTTTGATACAACCATAATACTGACCATCTCTATATTTATAGATTTTACAACATTGTATATTATGTTAAGACAAATATATTATTTTATATATTTCACTGTTCTATGTATACATTGTCAATGTATTGTACTATCAAGTTTCTATTGCTTTTAAATATGTATACTTATCTATGAAATACGTTTTCTGCTATTCTGTAATATTAATTGTTATTAATTTAATTATTGTATTTATACTACTGACACATTCAATTAGAAACAACTATGCAAAATAAATATATTAATTTAGTCACACTGTTTATAACTTTATATTAGCTCATTGATTATTAACCAATAAAAGCATTTTTATAAATAAATCAGATAATTTCTTTTATCAGTTAACATTTCTGTTTACTCTGTTTTAAGCCTTAATTACATGGGATGCTGGGTTGACTTACACAAGCATCCTGGATGTCGGGTTGACTTACACAAGCATCCTGGATGTCGGGTTGACTTACACAAGCATCCTGGATGTCTGGGGCTAACTGCACCAAACAAGTTTAGTTAATCCTAGCTAGATAATATAAACAAGTTGACCAAAGCTTCCTGGCTAAATCAAATTGAAGTTATGTACTAAAGTAGGATCTTTTGATGCAACTGACTTATTCTAACTGTCACAACTTAGAACCAAAAAATTATACCTCAAATTGGGTTGCACCAATATATTTATGCCATCTATTTCTACTTAGGCAAAACATTAGGACAGTTTACTCCTTATCCTAAAACGATTATTCAATTTTAAACAGTACTTTCATTATTATTTTTTTATTAAACATAAATTTATTATACATTAACATTCAGCATTATATATCTCAGAAAATACTTGAAAAAACGGTTTCCAAAAGATTGAAATGATATTATATACTGTGTTATAATAATATTGAAGGTATAATATAACACATATGCAATGGATCAAGTGTCAAATAATCAAATAAAAATAAATAGTTAGACCTACAATTTTATACACCTACAAGTAGTAAAGTATTTTAAATCTTAAACCTATTTTCATACAATATATTATTATAGTCATATATAACTATCATCTCTGAACTAGGTTATGACAGTTTGGTTCAACCTGAATATCCAAGTTAGAAAATGACTAAATTAGGACAGCTTGGTGTAACCATACTAATGTAGGATCCTAGTTTTAAATAAGTGCATGTCATGTGTGTAATTAAAGAATGCATGTCATGTGTGTAAATTATCATTGCATGTCATGTGTGTAAGTTATAGTTGGAAAATTAGGTTAGATAGTCTCAGGTATCTGGGATGCCCATTTAATTCAAACTTATTTTGGATGCCACATGTCAGTGGCAAGTAACCTTGCAATTTGATTGCTTAATAGTCTATACCTAATATTATAATAGATCACTAAAATAAAATGATACTATCTTATTGTAGTTATATATAAACTTAATTTAAAAAATGTTAAATGCCATGTAATACAAATATATATTTTAATGTTTTAAAAGTTTTTTATTATTATTTAATTAGATTTTTTACAGTTTTAGTGTGTTTTGTAGAATAAATATGCATCAATTATACATATTATATGTGTTATATATATATTTACTGATATGCATTACTAATGTATGTAATTTAAGATAGGTACTTTTCTGAATATCTATTTTTTACATTTTTGTTAAATTGCTTTGTAAAAAGTTGCTAAAATGAGATATATTATGTTAGTTATGCAAAAAAGAAACAATATATAATAAAATATTACTATTCTAATTTAAATGGATATAATTAGAAATAGTCTGTTATATAGTACTTTACAACTATATATACATAATTGATGGATATATATATATATTATACAAGTAAATAAAAGAATATTTAGAGAATAAATTATATTAATCTAATAATTATGAATGTATAATATTTTAAAATATATATTATTTATTTAATGTACAACTGTAAAAATTTTCATATTATTTTTATATATATTGTTCTTATATTATACCTAATTATTATTAGGTATATATTATAAACCAATCAAATTGCAAGAAAGCCAAGAAAAGCAGACATATGCATTATCAACAAAGTGCAAACTACGGTTATGTTTATCATACTACAGTAAAAAATACATTTATATTAACTTGTAAAAATGGTTCGATGTCCAAAATCAGAAATATCTATATATTATCAATGTTTTAATAACATTCAAATGTTTAGTGTGTTTTATTAAAGTTTAAAAAAAACTGTGTGTAACATTTATTTTTTACAATGTTGTTAATTTTTATTTTTAAATGGCTAACATTATATTGTCTACCTTTTGGGTATACTTTTTTTGTTAAATTTGGTTAAATAGATTATAGTTTAATGTGTTTCAATATAAATTACATTCAATTGACATTTTTGTTATTTTTGTATTTTAATTGGAATAAATTGATATAAGTATGGCTGATTATTGTAATTTTTTACTCTATGGTTGAATAGATATGGATGTGTACGTAGTTAATGTATTTTAAATGTTTACTTAAAATGTATTTTCTTGTACTGTAATATTTTAAATAGTAACTCAAATTTTATTTTTATTTTAGACTATGTCCATTGTCATGGAGTCCAGTTCTTGTACCATATATCCCCATTGGTTTTGTTATTGTCCTTCTTCGGCTCTTCATCCTGCTTCATGTTTATATTTCATCATTTATTTTGGTTAGATTTCCACCAATGAAAAGGTAAACTGCAATATTATTTAGATAAAATATCATTATTATGTATATATTCAAATGTAGTTTTAATTTTAAACATTTAATCATAAAACAGTGGTTTATTGAACAGTCTACTTTTTTAAACGAACAAATAGAAGAACAATTGTGCATTATTATTTTAATTATATATTTTTTTTCTTTCTAAACTAGGTTTGTTATTCGATGTATGTCAGCAGTTTTGGGCTTTGTTGTAAATGTCAAGAAAGACCCTAGCATAACAATAGATTCAAATGTTGCTCTTGTGTCAAATCATGTCACTCTTTTTGACCACATGATTCTCCATCTAACTGTTTCTTGTTTCTCAGTAAGTAATGTAATTTATTTGTCTAGTTTAATTAACGATTACTGTGCATGTTTACCTACATTATTTTATAATACTTTAATCTCGATTTGCCATAGGTTCAATATGGACCTCAATTCGTTATTTGTATACCATCATGTTCTCATTATTTTTTATTCCAAAATGATTCCAATAAAATACCAAATTAAAAATATATATCTATGACTGTTTCAACCTTTACTAGTTTCCACCAGTTAAATATTTTTAATAATGTTGACCATAATAATACATTTTAATCAGCTAAATGTTTTTCATTAACATTTATTTAGTTAACATGAAAATTAATAAATACAGAATGAGTTAAATAGATATATACATATTAAAATCAATGGATTTAGATTAAATAATAAAATAATTAATTAATATAGATCTTATAAATGTTTATAAAAAAATTCCACATGAGTCCATTTTTTATATTGAAGCCTTTTGTGTTAATTTTGTATGTAAAAAACATATCTTACTTTCTTTCAATGACTATCTAATAGTCATTTCCATGTCTTTAATAATGTGAAATTTTTCTTCAAATGTTGTGCTTCTTTTCCCTATTTATCATATATTACCACGTCAATTTAAAGCAAGATAATATTATTTGATTTACGATTACCTATTTTTTTCTGTTGAACAATTATTTGTTCGTTAAGAGGCTTTTATGGTCGTAAGTGGTTACAAAGTATATTTCCAATAATTGTTCTAGTCATGTGTTTTTGGAAAATAATTATTATATTTTGTAATAAATTTTGTGGACCTTTCTAATATAATAATATTTTTTATGTAACCATGTGCTACTGACATTCTTTAACTTTCAGCCTTACAAACACGTCTTCCATTGGGCAAATACATGTCGCCCGGTAGATTTTCAACGAGTTTCCGATGAAAATGTTAAGGATCTTGTGAAAAGTAGGTGACTGTAACCATAAAAACGTTCTTATTAATTATTAACTAATTTTGATTACATTAATCGAATTGGGAAGCCAATTTATTTTTCACAATGTGTATATTCAAATTAAATCTATTAGAACACTACTGTGTGACTTCTATATTGAATAGTAGTGAGCTTAAGTAAAATGAAGTTACGATTACGAAAAATTAAACAAAGAATATATTTATAAAAAGACGACTAATGTAACTATATAGTTTGGGTAATTGTGTAAAGTTTTTATGCAATTGTTGTTCCGATTAATGGACTTAAATCCACAAATGTGTTCTACATGTTCCTTTCACAACTTTTTCTCTATGTTACATTTAATTGTTGCAATCCTGTATTCCTTTCTGATAAATTTAACGCTTTTTTAAAGATTTTGGACATTCACTGTTGTCAATTTAAATGTAGTTTATATTTACTTTATCTCGTTATCATTCATTGTTGTCATTGTACATGTATGCTGCACTGATATTTTACAACTTATTAATCTCTTCGTCTGTTTAGTTTTGTTTATCTATTGTATATTAATTTATAGTAATACATATATACGTATAACTAAAAATAGATAAACTATTGTATAATATCAAAAAAACTGAAAACTTCATTCATTAACATCTACATTTAAATTGTATCCATTATTGCAAAAACATTCTAAGAAATGTAATACGTGAAAAAGAATTACATAAAATTAAGTGAAGAAACAAGGTTTTAATGTATTTGTTAAATAGATTCAACGACATGCCATTGAACAATTGCACTATAATTTGTAGGATATTGTAACCGCAAAGAAATGTGTGCAACTGGGGAAGAAAATGTATAAAGCGACATTTATTCATCCAACTGTTTCTGACCCAGGCCCCTGAGAATGTAAACTATTTTAAAATAGTGTAAGACCGGTGTATGCTGCAATTTTTATTGTATTAAGTCAAAAATAAAATGAAGTTAAAACGCTACACAGAATATTTCGTGCTTCCATGCACATCGTCAGCTGTATACTGAGAAACATTAAATTAAAAGTGGGTTAATAT
>JAUZND010053609.1:0-19118 GCA_034780555.1 Coelogynopora nodosa | reverse complement strand
TAATATATAAGATAGCAAGTCAAACCTTTGGACTTAAAAGACAGTCTGTTATATCAAAAAAAGCAGAAGAATAATTGGGGATATTTACACCTAACATTGAATCATAAAGGTAGTGTGGTTTGTATGAAGTTATGCATTGGTTATAAAATAATTGTAGTTTGGCGCGAGTAAAAATTATTTTAAATTTAAATATGATTGAAATATTGTAAATTCTGTTAGTAAAAAATATATAAAAATAATTTTAGATTTAGATTTAGATAAAGATGAAATATTGCAAATTCTGTTAGTAAAATAAATACAATTATTTTTTTTAGATATGATTGAAATATTGCAAATTCTGTTAGTAAAACAAATACAATATAATTTCAAATTTATATATGATTGAAATATTACAAATTCTGTTAGTAAAACAAATACAAATATAATTTTTAAAAAATAAGCATTTAAATACTTCGGTTCATTAGGAGTGATATATAGCAACAGTAGTTAATATAGCAAAAAAATTATACCCTAATTATAGAAAGCTTAAATTGATAATATTGCTGAAATTGCAGGATACTTTTAATACAATTACTTTCAATATTACCTGGAAAAGTCAAATTATGCTTTACAAGTAGGAATTTTTTTAAATTATAATATTACATCTGTGTATGTCTCGTGTCAAGTATTTTTGTGACGGAATGCGTAAATTACATGATAATTGAAGTATAAAGATAAAATTCTAATATTTTAATTGGAGACTTATTAATTTTAAATTAAATATACATGTTCTAATGCTATTATACATGCTATGTTCTATTAATCATATAGTTATTGTGAATTACAATGGAGTTTCTGTTATGACCAAGTTTTTCACCATCGATTAAAAATATCTATATAATGAAAGATGTCTGCCAAGAAATAATTTTACAAATATTTTTTGTTTCCGACATTTAGAGCTATTTACCTAACAACTGTAATAAACGCATCAATAAAACCTCACAATCAATGAAAAATAATTTTCGACAAAATCTGACTACTATGATCAAAAGTATTACTTATAAGTGAACAGCAACAAGATCATATATCGGGGAGGTAATTGTTTTTCTAAAAATTGATGAGAATTTCGGAATAACTTACATAGACCCATATATTATCTATTAATAAAACTATAACTCTGTTGTTGTTATAAAATGTATGAAGTAATATGAAAAGATTGTAACAATCAATAGTCAGTATACTCGATATTGAATAAAATCATTATATAACGTGTTGATGTCTTCATAGAGTGAGGTGATGAAAGAAAACCAAGAGTCGAGTTTTTTTACAACGACATCGGTTTAAAACCATGGTCGCAGAAAACCCGACTAAAGGTACAGAAATTTAATGGTGTGATCAAAAGAAGTTTTTTAGAAGCACTGTTTGTCAAGTTGTATTCTTTGTTAAGCATGTCATTTTTTCATTCAAACATAATTATGTAGTGACTCACAAAGTACATAGTTTATTACTATAAGATCTTCGACCATGCATACAGCTTAAATATCCCGTTGTCAAGATCTGTGTCGGCGGAACTATACAAATAATGCAGTTATACTTTAACTGTATATTACTATATATTTTAATTTAGTTATACATAGGCGGCGGAACCAGGGGGGATCAGAGGGGGTTTGTTAAGTTATTATAGTTTTTATAGTAAATTATATTGATATAGATTGCGCGTATACCATGTAAGTAAATATATTGTATTTAAATATCAAGCATCAATTTTTTTCTAATATAGAAATAATTTTATTAGCCAATAAAAAATACAACCATGGTCACTTTATAAAACAACCATAGTCGTTTTTGTCTATTGTAAAAAAACAATGTTAAAAAGGCAATACGTTGCCAAACTTATTTAAATGTTATTTACTGTATATTAGCAATTTTTATATCGTTAAATAGTCCTCTTTTCATACTTTAAAGAAGTTGTAATTTTACCTAATATTGACTTAAATAAAACTAATAAAATATCAATTGTTTCAAATAAAAACTAGGGTGTACCCCTAGTAGAAAAGTGTACCTTAAGTCGGGTTAAAAACCACAGAAATGACCGTAGTCGAGATTTTTTTAACCTGCGACTTGCTTTGGTTACACCAAAAAAACTAGACTAGAGAGTTTTCGACCCTGGTCGCGGTAAAAAACCCTCCAATCGGCTTTTCTCACCTCACTCATATTGTCGTTGAAAAACAATAACATAAACATTTAGCTAACTTGTTCAAATTATTCAGTAGTTCTGGTAACTGACGTCATCTCATATGACATATGGTTACGTCATTCGTTAAAAAGTGTTTCCAGTTGAATCATCAAAATTATTGTCTTGTCCTCGAAAAGTCAATCAATACTTCAACAAACTCTCTATTTGCATACATTAGATAATTTATACATATACATATAAAGTTGCCTTGCATTTGTAATACACATATGTAGCAATAACATAAATAAGAATTTGTGTTATTAAATGCTTAAAAACCAAATATCTACTTTTATAGACGTTCTGAACGTTTTTTAGCTTACATTTCTGACAGCCATGTTAAAATACTATATAATATTTATGATATAATATATATAGATAAAATATAATATAATATATCAAAGTTAAGATATAATCATGTATATTTATTCATAATTATTGAACTCAGTGTTGCATAATATGATTTGCTGTTTTACAAAGGATACTATTCAAAATATTCATTTATGGTCATTTGGTATATACAGTCAATTTTAAATATTTATCTTTTGCACAAAAGTTTAATAATATCATAATATTGTTTAGGAGAGAAAAAAGTGTTAATATTTATTCCATCTGAGTCTTTAATGAGCATGAATTATACTTTTGCGAGTGGAGACCATAATATACATAATTCTTAATTCTAACGAAATGAATGACATTCAACTGGCAAGGAGGAAAACGTGTTTCTCCTAACACAGACAACTCAAAGAAAGCGGAAACTGCTTTATATCTCAACTCTTTTCATGGCTATTATATACATATTTTAAGGTTTCTTAATCATGATGGATGTAAAAGTTTCACATATATGAACAGTACTGAGTGAGTGTTCACTGCGTGCGAGAGGTATTCAAGTTTATATATTACAAGATCTTAAAAGCGGAATATTTAATAGAATATACATTTTCAGCCCCTAGCCTATAACAAGACAGCATCTGATTGAGAGAGATAAAACGTATTTGACATATTAATGAACTCTGTGATATAGTATATTTTCATAAAGTTGACAAGATTTTCTCTCCCGAACATCTTCTTTATAAAGTGGATGTCTGTCTCGGCATATATCTATAATGACTAACGACCCTATTCAAACGACCGTTATATATTTTGATACATTTTGGGAAGGAAGATAATCAATGTCGAAGCCAGATAATTGTAATATTTCTGACAAATTCTAGTGAAAAACAGAGTCCTGTTTTATCCAGTAACTATAACGCTGTTTTCAATAAAATATGATTATTTTGGCTAATGTAATTATATCCGTACACTAAAATATGACAATCAAATGATATCACAATTGCTCAGTAAGAATAATCCCTATCTCACTGAGTTACTGGCATTGTTTATTGTAATTAAAAGTACACAGAAATGTTATAGTTTAGATTTCACAAAGTGTTGTTGTATTATGTATATAAAGTTTAGCATAACACGTAACTGATACAAACATATAATCAATATTCTATTTGGAACCATATAAACCGTTTATATAGAAAATAACAAGGGCACGTTTAAAATAATAAAAATTATCTTTCAATTTTTTTTTGTAACTATACAATGTAGCTACTATATTAACATAATTCCATTAATCTCCATATTTTGTGTCACATAAAATACAATGGGAACATTAATAATGTGACTATAATAGGACTATTTTGTAAATGTCTATAATAATATTAGTATAGAATAACATCATGAATATGAGGTTGTCATTGTAAACATTATAATACCAATTATGTTTCAACGTTATGAGAAATACATAAAAAAACGATTGAATACGAATTCAATTTGAATTAAACATATAAAATGTATTAGATTAAATTGCACAGTATATCAATAATTGTAAGAGTACGTTTTATATTAATGTAATGCCTGAATGAACGACTATTTTTCATTGAACACGTATAATGCTAAAAATTACAAAGTTACATTGTAACAAAGTTACGACAAATGTGTTTTTGACAAATAAAAATAATTCCATATTAATATATTAATTAATTAATGTATTAATTAGTCAAATACTAATTTAGCTTAGTTATAGGCCTACTGAAAATTCTACTCAAGGTAATATTTAAATAATAATAAAAGGATAATAAACAAATCACTTTTCTATAAATTTTATAAACGTGAAATTATTTCGGATTATTCCTTATATGCAATAAATAAATCGCTGTATTGCAAATATATCTGCAGAACGAACACGTTTTGTTAATTCGTATAATATTTTCAGAGTGAAATATGGCAAGTTGAATACATATCCCACCTAGGCTTATGTCTATAAAATGAATCTCATTCAGTAGATAGATATTTTAATATGGAAACAATTTGCTACAATTTGCTATTGTCAACTATATAATTATTAGATAACAAGTCTCCATACATTCAAAAGTCATTCGATATAAATATGTCAATCACAATTTTCTAAATTAGATCGAACTAATTATATTGTTAACCAACTTGATGTGGCTTTAAATATAGTCTAGTCTGCCCGAATCCTGAAAGCATGTTAATTACATTTTTATTACAACTAACTATATAACTTAAATATAATAATAAATATCGCGACTATATTTGTTATATCTTTCTCTCATGCAGTGGCATTGAATTTGAGGCTTTGTTTTGTACTACAATATACAGCATATTACATGAAACTGTAATTATTATCTAAATGATAGAATGATCAACAAAGTATATTATAAAAACGATTAATTATTCTTTAAACAAAATAGACCTTTAAGTACTGCATCTTCTAGTTATATACAAAAAACGTTGACAAATAAGTAGCTTTGTTAGTGAAACAAATATCGGCTTAAAATATGATTTTTTTATCTTAAAACATGAAACAAATTTATTAATAGCAGTATATTCAGTTCATATGACATTAATTACTGATGCTTACATTGTTACATTTAAATAACGATCTTGTTTCAATGTATAAAAATCAAAATACCACATTTAAAAATAAAATTTAATTATAAATCTGACATAAAATAAGGAAAGTTTGAGTGTATAACATACTAAGTTTAAATTTGAAAATGTTTGAAATAAATATATAAATATTTATTTATTTATTTTTAAATTTCAAATAAATAGTTCTTAACTTTTTATTTAAATTTCAGAATTTGATAATTGATCAGGATGAATATATATTTAATATAAACTTTATTCGTTGTTTCATAATTTTCAAGAAATTACGTTAATGTAAGAATTACTGCAGTTTATAAACACAAAAAATTAAATTAATTAATTTTAAAATTACAATTTTTACTATTTTTTGTAACAATTTGTTTTTAACAATAAATTAAAATCGTTGTGTACATTTATTTCAATAATAACCTCTAATGTAATTTGTTTAAAATAATCTTCGAATGAAATTAATTAAAAATATATAGTCATTCTTTAGTGGTGTATACTAAACAGAAATTTAAACATAATCATATAATTAATTACACCATAAAAAGTAATTAAATGAAATATTTAATATTATAACAACTTCATGAATAGGCAGCTGATCTGCGAAAATTTGAATATACATATTTTACAGCATCGTGCTAAACATTTTTTTTTATCAGTAACATAGTCTAAACTTATTAGCTGTAACTGTAATGTAATATGCTAACTTAATCATATGTTGACAAAATTCATAAATTAAAAACATACCAAAAACAAAAATATGCATAATATTAATTCAAAATATAAATATTCAAGGAAAATGTATTTCATAATATTACAATACAGAAAGACTTCAAATAAAATAGAAATAAACATTAGAATTAAAACATTTTAACTTATATATTTAGAAATATGTGTATTTTATTTCATACTATGTGTTCAAGCAAGTTTATCAAATATTTGTTTAAAAAACATTAATATATGACTGTACGATGTTTATACATATGCATTAATGTATACCCTTCTAGATGTTTATAGGTCAGAATTTTTTAAACTTTGTTTATTAGATGTATCTTTCACCTTGACTTTGGATAAATTGCGGGCATAGAGGTAATATATTTTTGTCAACCTAAAAGTATATAGCCAATACAATCATTCAGAAAACACATACACAAATGCATCATCATATTCATACATTGTAAGCTAAGATCGATGGTGTGTGTCAATATACGGCCAAGTCAAAGATGATTATACGATACATAAATAACGTAAGTCACACAACTGATGCAATTAAGAACATGAGTCCAATAAAATCATACTATACTAAAATGTGTACAACTAACTTTCAATTGAAGTTGTTTAAAAGAAAACAAATATATTATGTTTGCAAATATAATGTTTTAAATTGATATTGGACTTCTGAGTAGACACGTGTTATTCACGATTTAATAAAAGCATAATTTCAGTTATAAGAAATGTTAACGTAAACTAATATTTGAACTATGCCTTATCTAACCCGGTATAAACGTTAATATAGACGTAAATACTTTGTTCATTATTTAACATGTTTAGGATGTAGGAATGCAAATAAACATATTGCAATTCAATATTATCTTATCTATAGGCATACTGTAAAATGAGCTAAAATTGTATTTGTTCAAGTGGTAAAAATTTAGATAAAATCTATTTTTTGAAGTATATAAACAACTTTGATTATAGGTAGGCATTTTAAAATTATACGAAAACAATTATAATGCATGTAATAACAATTGAACAACTATTAAAAATTAATATTTAAAAAGATATATTATATTTACTAATGCAAGTATTACTGTATCTAATATTATAAATCTATAATGTTTCTAAAGGAAATAACAATGGTAAACATAGATAAAAAGTTGGCACCTGTATCTAAATATCGAACCATATTTAAGCTATATTATTAACATAAAAAAACAGCAATTTACTGTATAGCTATCCGTTGCAAAACAACGAAAAAATAGAATACACCGGGTTACTTAATAAACATTAATAAACGTTAATCACAAAATAATTTGATAAATTACCTTATCTAAGATAAGAATACATACGTTAGTGATATAAAACAAAATAGTAGCTAGATAACTTTTGCATTGATAGTATAATTAATTGATATAGTTAAATATCACTTGTTTTATTATAATAATAATACTAATTTGTACATACGCATATTATTAAGAACGTTAGTCGTCTCTGTATATAGGAACAAACAATGCAGTGATATTCTGAGTCTAATACGGTGAGAAAGCATGTAAGAAATATAACTATAAAGAAGTACAACAAATACTGAGAAAGTATTACCTGAAAAACTAAATAAATAACAAATGAGCACAGGAGCGGCTAAAGAACAACTTGGTGTAAGAATTAGGTGTCCTAACTATGTACTTTACAGGAGTGCTAGAAGCGAAGCAATGAGATACATGTTATACGATATATTACTTTTTATTCATAGTTTGTCTGAGAAATGATTTAAAAAAAGTCAGTCCCATTTAAACATTAAAAAAAGACATATATACGCAGCGCAGCTTGTTGTATCAGTTTTTCTCGGGTGGAATTTCTCTCAAAAAAATTGGCACTTTGAAGTAATGTAATTATTAGATATTGAATTATAACCAACGAGGAGTCCTTTTTTAATTTCATGTAATTGACAAGGCAAAATTAGTTTACCCCTGCACATCAGAGCAATATAGGCAGATGACTTATCTATCCGAACCGCGCATATTTTGTAATTAAACAGTTCAAAAGTAAAATCGATAAAAACAGACTTCCTGTTTTCTGTCGACTTCACTAAGCCACCAGTAGAGTAGTTTTATACTGTATTATAGAGACCGTTTGATCGTATTTAATGCTACAAGGGCGCATAAAAAGTTTACTGATTTTATTAGTTTAAGTTAGGCAGGATACATTTATTTGTTTAAAAATATTATAACATTAATTTAAAATATAAATTTTATGTGTGCAAAAATTACATCATTTTTCATTTACCGTTATTCAGAAAGTGTTCTACCAGTTTATGTAAAGACATGCATTCTAGATGTTTGACAAAAATTGATTTGAATTTTTTTTAGAATATGAACAAGATGAAGGCATAATTTTACATGACGACAACAGTTTTTAAATATATGTATTTAATTATTTCGGTAAAAGGTTTAAAATATTAATTTTTCAAATTGTCTAACTATAGTACTAAAAATGCTGCATTTTATAATAGAAGTTTCATATTATATCTTTAAGAGAATTTTTTTAGTTAATTAGTTTAAAAATTGATAAAGTTATACCTATTTTCAAACAAAAACGGTGTAATATTGAATATTATTGCCGATATAAAATATTATATTTTAGTCATTGTAATTAATAATTAGGAACGGAAATTTTATATTCATGACATTTTAAGGATAGGGGTGCGTGGTCCAATTTTTTATAAAGTGCCATTTTGTTTGTTTATTTCACAATCCTTTAAAAAGTAATTAATCCAATTTTTAAAAAGGGCACATTTTATCTCACTGCATATTATGGAGGTGGTTCAAACCCCAGAACACCTACCCCCTATATCCGCCCCTTATAAACAATGGTTTACTTCAAATAAAGGTATGATATAACGTGTTGTAGATATCTTTCATGCAGCTATTGAAAATATTTTATTTTTTATTAATTATTAAACTGCTTAAAAGTCAAATTACCAAATTTTTATATTTTATGGCGTTATTATCAGAATTAAAGCTAATCATAAAATGTTGTTATAAAAATGCACGATTATATAATTTCAGACACAGCTAAACATAAAATATTGACTGACTACTAGAAAATATAGGAAATTACAGATACACAAAACGATTTTATCAAGTAGGAATATTTCAAGATGTTTTAAACATACAAAAATGTCATAATTAATAAGGACATTTGAAACGGTTTGTTCCGATTTTTTATATTCTTATAGTTAGATAACAAACTGCCGTGGAAACTCCATCTGAAGGTGAGATTGGGCATTGCCTGGGCTCAAAAGAGCTTTGTCAAACCCCTCATTGAAATAAATTAATGATTATATAATATTAACTTTACAGTCTCATTTTCAACACTACCTGTTCGCGGAATACCTGGCGTCCCCAGAGCCCAATGGTAACCTTCTCTGGATTAATAGTTGGTTGTGGATACTATTCATTTAAAGGTAAATAATGCAGAATAAACGGGAAAAAGCTTTTGTTAAATATGTCGTGAACTAATAGTCATATAAATAGATGCAATCATTATTAGACTTGGAATTAATGTTTAGTAAAATTAATAATAAAGGTAAATATATAAAAATCATTTAATTAAAATCAGGAAAAGAGTAATATAACTACTTAATAAAAAATATATAAAACTTGCTAAGATTAAATAGTAATTAAGATAATTTAAAGCATAATAAATATATATATGCTTACTTTTTTATATACAATATTTACCGATTGCCTGTTTGGCCAATTTATGCCTTTTTTGTGTTTATATTCTAGTTATGAATTTACTAGTAATAGTTAATTTTTAACTGTATACTGCAGAACTTGTTAATAAAGATATGTCTTGTCAAAACACATACACAAAATTGAGGCAGTTGGGAGACAATAAAAGTGAGGGTTTTCAATCGAGTATGTGATTAAATGTGAAATCAAATGGGAAAGCTGGGTGGATTATGACGGCCAGGCAGTAATGTACATAAGGTACGGTGTAGGAAGCTTAAATGTTGAAGTAACGGTATCTTGTCAAAGCTAATGATTATTACTAGAGACAGACAAACAGACATGAAATGAAGTCATGAAAAGCTCATTTTAATATAGGCTGAAAAATACACACTCTCTTGTAATGAGTTATTGCTAGAAGGGTTTGCCACATCAACTGTATACGACATAATAAAAATGCATAATAATAGTTCATTATGCTTAAATTATGATGACGTCATAGCCTATACAAATAACAAATAATCCTTAATCAGATTTGTCGATGACCTATTTTTTTCAACAAAGTTATTTTATTTACATAAGTGATATTCATAATTAGTAATAATTACACGTGTAAATAATACCAGTTATAATACTAAACGTAACGTAACTTTAAGGATACTTTGAATATAATTTCAAAATTAATACTATATACAGCCGCTAATAGTTATTTTATCCAATTGTTTCCAAAAAGTAAATACTAATTTATTGTCAAAAACAGAGACTTTAGTGGACACTAAACGTTATTTTGAGCCAAGCCAAGCGCTTATAAATAACTACATTCAAATATTTGATATTTTTTTCAATACACAGGTAATCATATACAAAAAATATATAAACAAATAAAAAATATACTAAACATACAAAATACATAAATATTCAAAAAACTTATAAATATAAATGTAAAGTTTACATAATATAAGTATATTACTACGATTGTACAAATGATGTATTAATATATTTTGTTTCACAGTGAACAGAAAACCTTACAGGCAATAACTCACACAAATTAATAACATGAAGTGCAATAAAATTAAAAGTTGACGATGGGTACTTACTTGCTGAAACAAACAAATGAAAGAGTAAAATAAATAAGACTACATTGTAAGGTTGTAAAGTCTAACACTCTTGTACAAATTAAAAGACATGTTGATCAACGTTGAAGAATTATTGCAAAAAATAAATATTACTTACTATTTATATATATATAGTGTTTAATTTGTATATATCGAACATAAATAATGTTATCATCAAAACTACTAACATTTAGAGTAATGGCAAACTTAAGTTAATTAACTAAATTTAATCAAAAATAATTAATAATTAATCGACACAAATTAGTATAAATACTATTCTATGTATGTTAATGATTTAGAAAACAATTTAGAACATTAATAAATACTAGACACAATCAAGAAAAAACAATCACAAATTAAATTTGTAACGACAATTTTAATGTTAATTAAAAGGTGTAAATAACTCCAAAACATACTGTGCTCAACTATCCTACTACTACCAAGTAATATAGGGAATATAAATAGAATAAAGCTCACCTGGAAGTTCGAACTGAATCTCGGGCATGTTGCGTTTGTCCTGGAAGTAGTATTCGAAGGGTTCTGTGGTCGTGGAGTGAGGCCTCCTTGGTGGTTGATAGGCCACCACTGGGACCCCAGGATCCTTGTACAGCTTCTGGTTCCGGTACATTCCCTTGACCAGGCAGTGCAGATGAATAGTTTAAGTTGTTATTTAGACCATGATATTGTGTAGTGATATTCACTGAATTATAAAGAGTTCAGAACTGATCAGAATTTTTTTTGAAATTGACAATTTTTTTATAAACTTTAAACTATATTTTAATAATTGTCATTTTCACATTTATTAAGGGGATATTTATATCTACAGGGTCAAAATATCACCACATAAAAAGTACGTTGAAATTACAGATAAGAAGGTCATGTTAATAATATATTAATTTTATTAAATATAATTATTCGAATCTACACACTTCAACAATATATGTGAATTACAAAGAACTCAATTATGTCAAATAAACAACAACACAAATAAACAATTTTATGCAACCGTATAAACTATGTAAATCAATCAAAATCATTGGATATAATGGTATATATATATACATTATATATAGCCTATATGTGTATCAGAAATCTGGAGTTCTTGTAGATAATTACACATTTGAATACGTATGCGGTTTTGTTCCAATGCTAGCTCACTGGACAAACGCCGCATCTTCTACAAACACAATAAATGTCATTTAATTTAACAACAATCAATGACCTCCCCAATCTACGACTCCAATATATAATTAGTAATATTTTCTAAGTAAAGTGTTCTTCTATTGAACATGTATTCGATCTTTATTGTAAAGACAATGACCATGTCCATGTGTATACAACCAACAATAAAACACATAATATTGCGTTTGAAATACATGTACATATTATATTGAATCACCCCATCAAATATTTTCACTATTACGAATTATATTATATGGTGCATCTGTATAAAATGCCATCACGTAGTGCTGGAATAATATTCGGAAATTATGCTCACATGAACTTACTCTATTCAAAATTCACAGACAAAATATTGTTAGGATAAATATTTTGAAAAACTACAGGACAAGTGCATCAGATTCACTCTAAAAGGAAAACTGTCAATAAAACACTTCTGTCTCTCTCCAATCAAGGCTCATACTTTTGGTTTTCGATATTAAAACAATTTTGGCATTATTGTATTACATTGGACTCATAATCAGGTGGTTAAAGTACAAAAGAAAAGAAATGAAAACTGTAAAGAATGTTAAGAATCAAGAGGCCAACATCCTCCGACCTCACCAGACGAACCAACACTCATTGAGCTATAGCTCGCAGTTGAGCTCGCAGTTGTTGGGGATTCCGTTTGAATATGATATAATATAATATATATAATGATATCATTGAGCTCGCAGTTGTTGGGGATTCCGTTTGAATATGTTGTAGGACCACAGAGTTTCTGTCTAGGATAATTATCGCGGACAGACTTCATGGCTCTCCTACATTTCAGACCTTATTTTCCAATTGTACCAAGGGAGAGATGGAGGAAATGAAACGTCGACCACACAAGGAGTTTGAGAAGGAGAACAGTTGTGGTCAAGTGCGCAGCCAGGAAGACTGTACCTGCAGCAAGACTGATACCCTTTGTTCACAGGCAGCAAGACTGATACCCTTTGTTCAGACGATTTAAGCTAATTGTAAGAGCATGAGCCTAAAGTTCATCGCAGTAATCCCATATCATGAAGACGTGAGTGGAGACGAGGGTTTTGTAAGCCATATTAGATATAAGTTTCGATGTATTGCTGTCTTTATTGTTTATTTTTGTTTCAAGTAATTGCTACCATCCTTGAACCATCAACATTATTTCTTCTTTACCATGTTGCGAAATAGAATATAGCTTATTATAAACAAGCTTTTACATATTATCACTAAATGTCACTCTCACGCACACACCTTGATGTCCACATAGCAGGTGGCATTGTGCAGGTTTCCGGTGCTGTAGAGGAAGGGTCGTGCCATTTGTACCACTACGTAGCGGTTCTCCATGTGGCGTCGGATCTCCGGTCGTCCCTGCTCAAAATCTTCCGGCGCCTTCAGCTCATGGATTGCAAAGTCGCGCTGCTGCTGCTGCTGTGGTGGGAAAAATGTGGCAATAAATGTTCAACTATATAGGCTACCCACCCATACCACGTCTCTATATATAATTTATATATACATTATATACTATGACTCCATATATATTTGGTTGTTTCTGCATAATATAAGCAAGACAAATAGATTTGTTTTATCGCAATCATTATAATGTTGAAGTCTAAACAAATATAGGAATACAGAATGTTAAATGTAGCGTCATGTACGCAAGATAATTTTTAATGTTTAGTGTGTCGTTAGAATTTATTAACATATAAATTGTTGGCGGATTAATCAAGCAAAACAATTATATTATTAATATATAAAAACTTAGTTTTAACTAATTACTTAGCGTTAAACTGAATAATTATTTTAAATATCAAATTTAAATGCTAATAACATCATTTGCTCATAAACAATGAGAATTTTACACATTCATAAATCCATTAAAAAGTTATGGCACAAATATTAATTAAAAAATATAAATATATTTTATTCGAAAAGGAAGCTGAACGCGCTAAGTGACGGTGCTGATTATCTACACATGTTACGCGTATTGCATTTATCTCATATTTGACCAATTAAACCACGCAGCTCTGATGGCAGATTTACTGCACACGTACCAATTATTTTTGATTGGAAACTTTTTCTTTATATTTGTAATAACTGATCTCTTTATATAATTTTTTAAAATATTATAAGAGACAATTCATACATGGCAAACTGTTTTTTATTGATTTCACCACAAAATAAGGAAGAGTCCATTGTACCACACCAGACCAGAATATAAATCTCAAATATTGACAAATGTAGGTGTTTTCATTTTTAATATATATTCACTTTTTTATGTAGAATGATAACATAGGGGTTTATTTTTTAATAACTAACCATATATTGATTATTTACTATCTAATTAACGGTTACTATAACAAAAACTATTTATGGATGCAATGAAGGACTGGGAGTCAGCTGAACCACTGCGTCAGTATTCATGACAAGCAATATGATCCTATCCTACTTAGGACTACGAGAGTCGAGTCAAACTCATGTAACAGTTCTTACTCTAAGAGTTTATGAGAGTACATTATACATACATATATATATAGTCTAATAAATATTATTTTTTGTGAAAGTATTACAGTCAATATACAGGTAGTAGGGACCGCGGAGCACGGGTTCTAAACGGGAAGGCCTCAATTTTATGGGAAGGTCACCTTTATGAATTTGTTATATATTTAATGTAAAATAATGTTTTGTTTATGAGCCTATAATTAGAGTTCAAAGTTTAATGTTTGTTTCATATATTCGGTTTTCTACATATTTTCATAATTTTCCTATCTATACTCCTCTAAATATCGATCTTTAACCACAGCTACCATTGTCCAATTATTCATCCGTCAAAATGAACATTGCCAAAAAACTAAATTTAAAAATAGCCAGCACTATCCTATTTCAGAAAATAGAATAACTCACTTGCTCTTTTGTACCTACCATTATTGCTCAACAATTTAAGAGACAAAAACATTTAGGCAACAGTAATGAAGTACTAATTCTATAAGATGGTATTAACTAGTGGAATTAACATAGTTAGACATTTCTAACATTTAAATTCATATAATTTTAGGAAAAGATCCCGATTGTCACTATAGACACCCCAACAAGAATTGGTTCCGCTATCTGTATTATAAAACGGGCAGCAGTTATAATACTTACCCTCTTCCCGTCACCATCTCCTCCACCCACCGCTGCCGTATCAACATTAACGTCGCCCCCTTTGGCCGCCCACCCACGCAGGATCACCTCCGGCGGTATCTCCAGCCCGGTCGAGTGCTGCACCCTCAGGCCCCCCAGCCGGGTCACATTGGCCCGATGGAACTCGCGATCCGGGGCTGTCACCCGGGTCTCCAGAGGACTGCTCTGCCAGGCGGTGGGGCTACCCGTAGGGTTGGGTAGCAGCTGCAGGGTGTAGCGCAAGTGGTAGAGGCCTCCTCCGCCGGTGGCTAAGGAGCTGGGGGGCCGGTACCGGAGGTGGCACATGAAGGAGCGGTTGGCGAAGTTGAACTGGGGGCTCATCGTGAACTTCATGGTGTTGCCTGTGAGAAGAGTGGTAGGAAGTAGGTGGACATATATTCATTTAAAAATAACAACTATTACAAAGCCAAATTAACTCGTTGAATCATGGAATGGGCCTGAGGGAAATATTAAGCAAGTTCCGAGTCAACCACGACAGCGTAGGCAAACCAGAACCTTAAATTCGTTTGTGTATGAATGTGATAATATTTAAATTTGAAATCAACAGGACTGTACTTGAATACCGAAAGTATTTGGCTAGAGTAGTTTAAATAAATATGTAAATATTTACCCGAAAGATAAATGCTTGCCAGTCTCCGTAATATATTTAGAGCTTCAAGTATATATCCTAACATTTGAAAATATTTTTTTTCAGTCCAAATGAAATCCAAATATATCCCTGAATTTGTCTATTATTAAGATATATATAGAAAGTCATTTCTACTTGCCACTAATTTTTAATAAAAACATGCAATTGACATTGCTCACGAAAAAAAGATTGCAGGAAAAAATAAAATGATTGTTTATACGATATTTCTGTATATATATGCCTCTTTGAGAACACGACTGTTAAATTGATGCGTTATTTATTGGAATTCCTTTTACCTCAGTTCTAAACACAAATTTTTCCTTCGATCTTCGAAATGTTAAAAATAAAAGTTTGGTTGAATATTTACTGTTTTAATTTTCATTTTGTTAATTTATTTAAAAATTGAATGCACGGAGTACTACTGTTTCAATAAATGGAAGAATCAATATTAGACACCCAAATCGACTTTATCGTGTTTACCAAAATAAAATATCCCAGAAAAGAACTGGCATTGTTTAAGACAATTCATTGATTACAAATACTTGGACGTATATTTGAAATTAAAAGAGTATATTTCTTGTAGCTATAACGATAGAGATACTAAAAGAGATAATATTTTTATTTTTTAGCTTGTTGTGGAATATGAACAATATCATATATTTGTTTTCGTGCTTATTGTATAGTACCTATATTGTTTGTATCACTTGTCATTAGCGGAAACTGTATGTCATTATTTAAATAGGCTAGGTAACGAGTATTTTATCTATAGTAAACATTTGTAAACCGATTTGTTTAAAAAAATTAACATATTTATTAATCTAAAAGGTTGGCTTTACCGGCCATACCTAGTATGTAATGTAATTTTAAAATCTGAGGGTTTTCTGCATGAAACTTCATTCCTTACCCTTGAGACAAATTTCTTGGTCTAAACCCTGTCGCTTTCGGTCCTCGGGATAACAGTGCGGCGAGTAGTAGCCTCTGCAGTGGAGGCCGTTGTAGCAGGATTTCCCACAGCACAGGTCCTCCTCATCATCCAATTTGCCGTTCATAGCAGCTAGAAAGAAGAGAGAGCAACATTAAAAATCAAATTTAAAATCAGATGGATCTTTAGAGTAGCCTCAAATTATAATAATTCAATTATGGAATATAATGTTACAAATGATATTAATAATTACAATATGCTGTTGTTATTAATAAAGTGAGTCGCTTGAAAATTTCCATAACACATTCGAAATGGGATAGAGTTAGAAATGACGATAGTTATTAAATATACCAATGAAAAAGGCGTAACATATATTTAGTCAACAATTAAGTGAATGAACAACACTGAATGTAGTTTTGTCGCAGTTAACATAAATTAATCTAATTTAATGTTTGCTATTTCTAATTTTGAATATTTGTAATGTTAAATCTTTCCGTCTCCGTGAACATATAACCAAACTTTTCACAAACGATGCAGAAGATCGAGCTGAAATTTGGAGCCAGTGAAACATTCTTAGAGAATAGACATTAGACATATTAATTGTTTTGATCTGAAAGCACCTTGGTTACATGACCGGCCACTGATCATTTTCCATTTTCGAGAATTAGTAACATATTTTGAATTATTTGTAGTCTACTTTTATTGAAAAATAATTAAAATATATATGTTTCATGGTTTGAACTGGTTCAACACCCAATTCAAATTTAAAAAATCCTATTTTCGCTGTAAAAAATCTGCACTATGAGAATAAATCGTAATATATTTAATGAAATTAATACTATACCTATAAAAAGGTATATCTAAATTCATTACATGAATTACAATTGAATATGTGTGAAAAGCAATGTGTCATGCATGGTAATTCCTTTTTTCAAGTCTATACAAGGATGTTCTTTTATAAATTTATATATTGGTCAATTGATCCAAAGTCGAATTGATGTTGTATTGCATTCAAATATTGCATGGAACTCTTCAAAACCTATTGAGCAATTGAGTGTTCCAATGGTCATGCGGCTCTCCTCACCTCGATACGATGACTCAGCTCGCCGCAGTGAACACCTCTTCATCTCAGCATCCAGACAGGAGGAGCAGCCCCGCCTACTCGTGTCACAGTCGCTGTCCTTGTGCATCGATTCCTTCTCGGTGATCCGCTCCTGGAATAGGTCGTTGACTAGTGGAGTGTTCTGTGTGCAGTAGAAGCTGTTGAGCTCTGCCGGCAGATCGGAGGCTTTCTGTAGAAGGGACGCAGACGAGATGATTTAGTGCTATACATATGACGTCATTAAGCGGTATCGAGTGGGCAACAGAGCTCAATTCTGAACAATTTATGAGAACTTCAAATAAATTGTAAACTTAGATTGATTGCCATAGAAAAAAATGTGTTTAATAACGTTTGTAGATAAACTGCTAATAATTAGCCAATGTATCAGTTTTATACATCATACTAAAGAGTAATATAGGGTTCTAGATTGGTAAAACATAACTTAATTTTTGTTAATGTTATAATTATTAAGTAGCCGTTATCATTTTGATTTCAACTACTTCATACCAATATATTAGGGACCTAATAGCAAGCAGACATTGAGTTTTTTGGAGTTCTATCAATTGATAAGCATTATTAGAGAAATCAGTCACACAAAGTAACTACAATATTTATTAATATGTTACAATTTGTAAAGAATGCTTTTTATATATCACGTATTGTATGAGTAGTATATAATATGGTATTTACAATTTAAATAATAAATAAGTATATGTTTAGCTAATATACGAGTGGCGGACCAATTTGAATAATAAATATTATTTTTAATAGTAAATATGAATTTTAATATTAGAGTTATTTTTAAGTTTACTAAGTTATAATTTATTTAGATTTAATTAAAATTTATAAAAATTGTTGAATTAATTATTTATTTATTTATTAACACTAATTTTATTAAAATAAAATGTAATATATTTATATTTCATAAAATTTAAAACTATTTAATTAATTAATTTAAATTAATAAATTTAATTACTTAAAAATTAAATCTTTATTTATTAACTTAATGGAATAAATATAATAAATATAAATTTTAGAGCGACGCAATCAATACCACAGTTTAAATTTATACTATTGTAAATATTATATATAAAACAAATATCTGAAAATAGTAGGGCCTAATGTGTGTATCTTTGATGTGTATCTAATAATAATAATTAGGATTGTTATACAAAATATGTAAAATAAATATTGCTGAACCAGATAACTTTGTATAAAATATAAGAACATAATATATACAAATTATTTTATAATTTTGTGATAAAATCGTTTTATGAAATTTTAATTTGACTTATGTTATTTATAATCTGTTGTGCTTTGTTGGCAATACCCATACTTTAAGAGAAAATAGATTGTTGGTGTCAGAACACTGTTTAAGGG
>JAUZND010053598.1:0-19119 GCA_034780555.1 Coelogynopora nodosa | reverse complement strand
AACTGGTCGTGGGAGATCGATTTCATGATAGCTGAGTTGATTCTTTTGTCTACTATCTTTTCTAGACATTTTGCGGGAGAGTCAGTTACCGTGATGGGTCTTAGATCGGTAAATTGATCGGATTGATCGGTAAAATAGATCGGATGTTGTAAATGAATAAAATAAATATAGCGCACATTGCGTTATTTGAAATAAATCCTGAAATATAATAATATGCCATCTATTAAATTAATTTTATTATGTTATCTGCATTTTATTTCTAGTCATTTGTGTCTGAGTCTCTATGAATATATATAGTAATATCATTACATATTTTAAAATATAACACCAAAATACTTTCGATATTATGTTCGAATAATAATTTCAATATTATGAGTGAACATTTTGTTTTACTGCATTAATAATTAATATATTATAATCTTTCAAATGATATCGAATCAAATTGAAAATGTTAAAATTATAAATTTAAACGATATTTAAATACTAGTCAAAAAGATATTAACATTAACCGTTTCATAGTTAATTTATATTCATAATTATTTTCTTTTTAATACTATAATATATTATTAGTCTGTTCTTCACGTAAAGCATACTGCCAAAAAGACTAGCCTAATATCTGTGATGGAAAAGCGAGTTGATGAATGGTAGGGTCAGAAATGATTTTTTTAATATCGAAATACTTTAAAATAATGTCCTCGCATTATATTTTTTAATATAGTCTTTTTAATTATTTTTTGTTAAAAATACTCTTTTTGTGCTTCTTTTTAAATGTTCAGGAGAAAAGGTAACAGCACCATGTTATCACTATCATACAAGCATTTAAATATATTGTATATTCATATTTCATGTGTATATTAAATGTATACGATGATTTTACTATTTCAACTTTATCTATTAAGCTTATCAAAGAAAATATGGAAGAAGTAAGTTCTGATCTTTTCAACGGGATTTGCATGTTGTTTATTATTTGACGGTATAAGCATTATGATCATAGTTTTAGTTATTTCACATTTGTGCGCTTTATAATTTTTCACCGTCATATTAAAAAATGGACTGATGTGATATTTTATTTTCTATAATTTTATAGTCAATTATTTGTAGTTACTAATGTTTGCAATTTATTTAAATGGATCACCAATATAACATTTTTGTTTGTTAATGGCTCATTTTAGAAGTACCTTCTCTACCATCCTCTCCTAAACGCTTTTGATCTGATAAGTGTGATTAATATATATTGATTGAAGTCAACTTTAATTTTTCGAATATGTCATAAACACCTGGACTAATTAAATAGCAACTTTTAAATCATCTATTTTATAAAACTGTTCAGTTTATAGTAATTGCTTGTATGCTTGTATAGGTTGAAATGGGCAATCATTAGCGTAGACTTTGTATTATACACAAGATATCTTCATATTAACTACACTTAAGGTCTAAGCTCACCAAGCGCGACCCGACAGAGCTTTGCACGGCGAAGAATTAATTTCAGTTCTCACCAAGCATGACGTTAACATATTTTGATATTTCTACATAATTTAAAGTCTATTAGCATTTCATCGTGCGGCGTTGCTGAAAAAGTTGAATAATTTAAACTTCAGTTTCGCCGCGTCTCTCTCAGTTATTTTTTACATGAGTTGACAAATCAAAGAATGGCTTACATCTAAAAAATGTATTGCCGATCGTAGTCAACTTACTTTTATCTTTACTTATACAATATGATACTGAATGACCCCTTCTGCCTTTGATCACGTTCCACTGACCGGATCGCGTCTGTCTACCTCCCGATTCAGAAGTGGTGTTCGGCCGCACAACCCACGGGCACAGTCTGGCCCCGCAGCGAGGGAACTACCCCCCCAAGTCGGCCTCACTCCAGGGGACGAGTCCGGAGATGGGCCAGCGCCAGAAGAGTTCAGACAATCTCCGGCCAACTAGTCAACTCTTTCATGGGGCACGGTCTACTCCCAATCAGGTATAACTGGGGACAGCTGTACAACTATAGCGATTGACTAGTTCTGCAGTTATATCTTTTCAAATACCGTTGAATCTATCAAATGGAATGCTTTGTTGTTTACTAAATAATATGGTTGCTATGCACAATTTATTTAATTTTATTATTTAATCAGAAAGAAATGGATTTGCAATTTAAAAATATAGTTATAATGATATTCATTATTCATATACATATATAATATCGTAGTTTTTTAATTTTATTAAAATAATATCCACACTTATTTTTTTGGTATATTTTAAAAGTAATTATTTAATTTTTTATTCTACTCATCCAACATGACCTTAACAATATTGCACAGGTGTTTTGGGTGTATATATTGTTTAAATTGAAATTTTATATTTTAGTTATATCATATTATGTAATATTATTATACCCTATAGTAAACATCTCTAGTGAAGTCTATCCATAACATTATATATTATATACACATATAAAATATATTAAATATGTTACACATACATTATATATATTACACAAATATATTACACATTTTAAATATATATGTACATATATTACATACATAACATAATATTACAACACATAATTTTTGTGATTTCATTGGCCTTTACAATGTTATTGGAAGATTGTATGATACAATTAAAATAACTATAGTAAACTAAAAAAACTCCTAAATTAAAAGTTGCTAAACGAATAAAGAAGAAAGAAACACTGCCGGAATTTGAACTTCTTATATCTTCGCTTCTATTCGCCAGTTCCTTAACCAGTAGGGCTATTTTAAATACCATTAAATCCATATAATATTAATTAATCAACCATTGATATTGGTATGGTATAGTTCAAGTTTACTATTTCCTGGAAAGTTTGTCAGTGTAACAATCGGACAATAATATTCTTTTGAAAAAATAACTGATTACTCAGTCTTTAAAACAATCCGACGCGTCATCTTTTTGACACGTGACGCGGGCCTGAAGATGCCACCAAAACATTGTTTCATCAATGATCAGTTGCAGTCTAATATGCCATGATGACACCTGCAATTTATCTTGTCCCTATATTATATATGTATTGTATTTTATGTCTTGTGAAAGACGCATGCCTGCTCATCCGCCAGGCCAGCTATAGGGAACATCTGTTCCTCTCGCTCTCGCTCTCTCTCTCGCGGCCATCGGCATCCCTCTCGAATCATGTTCTGTTTTCCAGCCAGCGCCTCGTGTAAACCAACACTCGCTCTGACAGTTCGAGACTAAGAGCCTTGCTTAGAGTTCCACTGGCAGCTGTGTGCAATTGTTGCCATTTTATGCCTAACTTTGACTTTGTGGTGTTGGTCGGTCGGGGTCGGGATATTATGGCTATACTACATTATTTGGTGTGTCTTGGAGTCAGGAATTTGATCTAAAGTCCTCAATTGGGAGCAATTTTCGAATTTCACAGATTGTGTTTCACTGAGCAAGTTTTTCGGTTTCAATCTCTTCAAAAAATACATCATCGCAGCATTCTCTCTGTCTCAAAAGACAAAATAAAATATAACTCGATGAAGTTTTGTTATGTGTAAAGTTTAGACCTAACCAATTAATTTAGTAAGCAAATCCGCTGACTTATCGATACTGTATAAGATGTTTGTTTTTATCTCTTTCATTAATGGTATGATGTTAAATTATTACTATAAACTAAATTTTTCAAACGTTTGGTCATCACTTTTAGTTGATAATTATTATTTATTATGCCTTATCATATTTGCGTGCAATTTAAATATTAACAAATGTAGGTATGTAGTTCAATATAATAATGTAAATGACTATGTTCACTATTTCCATTACTCATCTTTTTCAATCTATTGTAATGCTAAATAAAGATTTTAAATACCAGCTTATGAATAAAGATGTGTTTTTATAAATATTTAGTTAATATAACGTTTATTTAAAGAGGATAATTTTAAATTATTTAATAGACTAATAATAGTTATATTACAAACATGAATGTTTATGTAAGTATTTAATCAAATTAACATTCACGATAATATGTATATGCTAAGGTCACAATGACTCTTAATAATACGAATTCATTCTTACTTATCATGTATACAAACCCACCTAAAAAGCAGTGTTATAAAGTATATAAACCAAGTATAAACGTTATTTTCTTCTTCAGTACCCATGAGAATTGATGTCGTTTGTTTGCTTATATAACATGTTTTTACGTTGAATATTGTTTAATTACCTAAAGGGTACTCATCAAGTGAAACATATTTATATTTGTGACTAGACCCGAAAATGAATACTCCATATTATATATAGTTCCATGTCGTGCACAGTTATATATTTACTCAAAACCAAGCTATGTGGGCCTATATCATGGAAAGATCATGTCAATACAACTGTATTTTATGCCCCTGGTCGAGGTGCCCATAGAATACCTTATACGTTGATATATTTGCTTGCAAAGGAGACGTCTTTCATTCTAAATAAACGATTCGGTTTACTTCTACCGCCCGTCATGATCCCCCCCTCCTCCAATAAACGTGATCAAGGAAACCCAGTTGTTTACTTCTTATTACCCGGAGTGTAGCTCGCTCTAGAAGGCTTGTTTACTGTATGGACACCAGATGATCTTCAACTGAAGAAGGAGCTGGAGGGGTGCAGTTGAATATTTGTCACGAGTTTTATTCTGAGTATTTAGATTTAATTGATGTAATAATTATTACTTTATAATATAAACTACGCATCTGCATTCAATAAAAATTAATAAAAAAATAACTTTTTTGCAGTACAAATAATAGGTAATATTTTAAAATTTAAACAATCAAATTTGGATTAAGTCACAATGATATTATTTTTATAATATTTTTTTGTTATTGCCAAAAAAAGATATCACAATATAGTGTTTTTAAATTAATGATTACTAATAAGAAACTATACCTGACAAACTTTTTGTAAATTGTCTAAAAATGTTCATGACTTTTAAATTATGGCTTAATCATGTATGCAAATTATGCTTAATTGCAATTACACTTTTGAAGTGACAGTCTCTGTAAAATTACGCCCATATTGTTTCATCATCTATATAGTGCAAAAAGTTTTGATCCAATAGCTTTATTCTTGAGATCACGCAAGTTGGTAGCAGTGAAATACTAATTTGACCTTATATACCGAAAACGTATTTGTTACGTGCATGATTTGAAATTTGTGTGACTGTTTTAAATATATTACATATATCGGGATCACATTTCCTTGGATATTCATTTATAGAAAGATTTTTGTGTGATTTTATCTGTTATTTTAGACTAAATTTAGATGTCACAACCATTTAATTTGGATTTTGAAAATATTTTAATTTGTTTAATAAACCAATACTAAAAAAATAGTTAAAAGTAAGAAAATTCCACATTAAGGTTTAATTAAATTGGTGTATTGTTATTGACAATAATTATTACATTTTTTTCAATAAAACTTTTTTTATCATATAATAAACACTAAATGTTGATTAAAAATGTGATGATCAAACTATTTAAATAATAAAATATATTTTGTTATCGCAAAATAACTCCTCCAGCAGGGACCCACGTCATCTCTCTCTCTCTCTCCTTGAGCAGGACCCACGGGATGACCCCCGCAGACCAGCGCCCCATCAGCCGGCCCCCCTCCGTGATCAGCGCAGCCAGCCTCGCTCCTCCTACTCGCGGGAGGCCTCCAACCCGGTGCTGGTGCGGACTGGAGCGTACGGCAGTATGGGTGGTGAGGGTATGGCCGCTACCGGGGCCAGGATGGTGAGTGGACCGCCCTTATATGTACCGTATTGTTTGAAGATTTAAGACCTGTCATCTCATGCTGAATGCAATGCGACGTATTTGGAAGCATCGTTAATATTGCAGCATGAACCTATACCGCGCGCGCATGAGACGCGATGAGTAAAAGTGATGTTGACAATATTCTATATTGTTATACTTTGCCGCATTCTTGCATAACTTTGATGCAGTTTAGAATGATACGTCTTTTGTGGCTTTGTTTTATATCATATATTGACTTGTATTCTTATATTTCAGCAATAACTTTTTTTTAATATTTGTATTTGTCAAATATATACGATTAGCCTGCATTATTTTATATAATCTGTTGTAGGTACAGATTAAAAAATGTAAGCGCTATATTCAAATAGCTTTCATATTTACTGGAATTTTTTTATTTTAAATGAATCTTGCCACATCGTGTCGCGCTGCATTAAGTGTGAGTGGGCCTTTTGACACCAGCAATGCTAATTAATTCTGCCAAATTTTTCCTAATTAAAAATAATGTTTTAATTTCCATTTCTGTCCTCTTTTTCACTAACATAATGTTAATTTTTATTTGATTACACCTCAAATTTCTATCTTTTCAATGTTTTATAAAGTATTTTTTAATGTGTTCAATATAAATTCGTTACTGTTTTCTTATAAAACCGCAGTATATTGATTTTTAATATTTTTATATCTCAAAATTGTTTCAGAATGAAGCAAATATCATCTACTACGTGTATTATAGCTACGTGTAGCATATAATTGACCTTTAATGAGACAAATTTCAGTTTAATATATTATCGTTTATTCCAAAACAAACTACATACTTGGATTTTTTTATTCCTTAAAATAATTTTTTTATTTTTTATTTACAGTATATAATATTTAATAGAACAGCAGTCGCATCATTTCATTTTTAAAAATCGTAGAATTATTGTTTTCTATGTTTTGGTTGCACATGCATTTTAAAGTTTATATTATATTCTATTATTATACTATTGCATTTAGTCTTGTAAAAAATGCAATGTATTGCAAGAAATTTACCTGAAGGCCTACAAACGATAGATGGCATCGTATATCACCCCCCTCCCCCTCTTTCACCCATGTCACGTTCGCGGTTCAGAAATAAGAACCAGGGAGGTTGTACCGCTTGTTTATCTACACAGAATGTCCACCAAAAGACAACAAACAATTGGAATTCCCTCTGCGTCCATCACTTCCTTGCATCTCTAACACACCGACTCGAAATGCCTTTTTAATAAGATTTGCACGACGCTGTCAAGTTGCATGTGTGGGAAAAGTGTTCTCGCTACAGTCACTACACTATACAGTAGGCCTACTTAGCTGTACCGTACGCTATGCTAGCCATGTTAATTTGTTTGGATCTTAGGTGTGTTTACTGTTTGTGTATAATACTAGGATTGCGCGTGTCACTCGTCGCGTGCTTCTTCGTGCCCAAGGAGGCGCTATAGTGGCACCGCGCAGGGCGAATGTGATTTCCACTGCACTATAGTTTGAATTAAGTAGCGATTTCGGCCTTCGCATTGGTAATGTCGATTTAATGAGGCTGTTTGGAAATGATCACATTATAATATAATACTGACTATCTCCCCTTTCCTATACTGCACTATTTGTGCATGTCTTCAATTCGTGATGAACATGTGCTTAATTGGTGCGTATAAAAATTAATTATGAAAATATGCTCAGTGTAATCTTTAATATATATAGACTCGTACTTTTTAACGTTTCTTTGATATCTTGTCTGGGATGGTTTACTAACAATATTTAGTAATGCTGAAATAAGATATTATTATTCGCCTGTATTATTATCTATATACATACAGGCCTGCCAATTGTTCTAAATCGTACTGCGCACAATATTTATCTTCACATTTCTAATTGTTTTAACTGCCGCATTTTTATAGTAGAAGTGAAATATAAAATGTTTCTAGCATTCTAATACCATTGTGAAAATTATATAATAAAGAAAAACGCTTAAATTATTATTATGTATATTTTATTTGTATGGCTTTTTATTGTGCAGTGAACATATTTTTGATTTTATAATTTTTCTAAACTTTTATAAAATATATGTTGTCTTTAATAAAAAATATATAAAATTCCGGTTGGCTCATAAATCTAGTTTCCTTGAAGTGTCCTGGAGGTATATAATTTTGTACTAGGGGGACATCATGAATTTAATATAATTCCACTAAATGTCTGCAGTCTGCACCATATGTATTTCATTGAGTATAATGTTAGAATCTACATAGAACCTAAGGTAGAATTCGTATATGAATGTGACGTTTACCTTTTTTGATCTATGAAATGATCAATTTTGTAATATTAAAAAAAATTAAAATATAACATATATAAACAATTTATCTGAATAAATAGAATTTTTTATCAGTTATACAATTAATATTTAAATACATATGTTAAGGATATTTTTTAATAATCAGTTTTAGAACATTATAGCTGTAAACATTTTATGTAAATCAATAATACATAACAAATAGAAAGATATAATTTATTTTCCGGATTTATTATTAGTTTCGTTAAAATAGTTTACCTAATACGATGTACACATCACTCACTTTATAAGAATACAACAAAAATATTGTTTTACGTTTTTTTTAATGATTAATATATCACTATTTTAAGTCAATTAATGAAATACGGTTTTTATTTTAGTGCACAACTTATCGCTCTTGTCAAGCATATCAACCTTACCTATCTTATAATATATTTTAAAAATGAACTTAAACGTATTCTAATAGATATTTCACTGCAAATAAATTAATAATTAATTTCTGTAAATTATTTAAATTATGATATTTACTATGATAAATTGGTAAATGACAGGTCTAACATCTTGAAGGAAATATGTTTATTTAATCAGAACAAACGACCTGTGAAATGTTTGAAACACGCATAACTAAATTATTTGTTATTTATCACGATGACCGTAATGTATAGAATGATCTCGATCAACTATAACAGTTTGTGTTCTGATTCAATTTAATCATGCATCCGACTTCATGCACTAAATTAAAATGCAACGCAATAACTGTATGTGGTGGTTGAAATTATAAATATATAATAAATACAGTTAGAATATGATATACGATATTAAAGCACCTGATCCTTTGCAATGTATCTCTCAACATATTCTGAAATCTCTGCAAAGAATCAGTGCATGGCAGGCAGGTATATACGGTAAGGGAATGACCACCCCACACCACCCCAACTTGTCAACTACTTAACCTTACAGTGGCACTGGCACTGCCCGCTGCGAGTCAATTAATCCCGGAGAGGTGACTGCAAACAAGACCTGTCCATCTATCTCGGTCCTTCCCGCCTTCCCTGGAGGGCGAGTTGAGAGAACCCTGCGTCCTCCCTCCCTTCCTCCCTCCTTCAGGCGCACACACTTCTGGTCAACCATCCTTGGGATGTGTCTCCGGCACTCCGCCTCTCAGATTTGTAGCTCGTGGTGGACCCAGGGGGTCCGGCGCCTTATAAACTTTAACGTACAAGAAGAGTGTAATCTCTCTCCCACTCAGTTTACTGTCCTTGTGTGTATATATATATAATATTATACTTGAATGATGATATGTCAATTTTCACTAAATGCGACATTTATTGAGTCCCACCATATTGGAAATTTTTTCATGTTTTTTTTCACATTTTTCCGTTCAAAATTTTTAAAAGCTATTTTTATTAATTTTTTTGGAAAACTTATCTTTGTTTATATAGAATCATTTAAAAAGATAAAAGGCACTTAACTATTTGTTGTACAATTCGACCAGATGTTCGGCGAATACGAGTCCCTTACACTTTTTCAATGTCACATGTTCTGATAAAGTCTATAATGTTATATAAGGTGCGATGTTGTTTATATTAAAAGTATATAGTGTGGAATGTAAACTACAATATTTACTTCTTTGATAAACAGAGCAGCAGATACTTATTTATTAAGAGTAGTTCTGAAATAGTAAACTTTTCAATAAACTGCAAAAATGGATCAACACGTATTTATATGTACCGCTATCTATACTGTCGAATAATCTGCACAATTATAGTGGTTAGTGTTCAAAACAATATTTTAAAGGTTTTATTTGATAGTTGCATGATTTCCATTATATTGGAAAAGTTTGTATAATATTATTATGTCTACCTTCATGAAAAGAAATTTAACGTAATCGAAGAAATTATAAAAAAAATTCTAAATAAAATTAATAAATATACACAAGAATTTCGATTGTGCATAATCATTATTTTGTCTTAATTTATTGGGAATGATGATTTATATGATTTAGTGGTACACACTTTTTAGTTATTATATTCAATGAAATATCTTTTTATGTATATAACTGAGTAAAGGTAGCGCTTCAAATTTTAAAAATCGTTGCTGTTATGCATAATATGTAGTTAGTTGTTATCTTTATGGTTGAGTATTCTTCTTATTAAATTAAAAAGTCATTTTCAAATCGACGTAGTTTGAAGCATTCTTTTTTGCACAACTTTTGGTCAATTTTATATCAAATGAGTATTTTAACTGAAAATTCTTATATTCTTACGCTTGGCTTGGATCTCTTTCTGGCATTTAAACTATTTTTTAAAATCTATAATATTGCATTTTTTATATTTATATTGCTTTGTGTGTGAAATTAAAAATGTTATATTAAACCGTTACTTATTTCAGTAATATGAATGAATATGTTGTTATTAAAAATTCATTCATAATATTGTTAGCTAAGGTTAAAAGACAATAAACAACGTTGGAACTAATTTTTAATTTAGCAGTTCGTTTCCTTCTCGCATCGAACAACTCTTTTTCAAATGTTTTAATAAATACACTTTCTGGCAGAAATCCATCATTAATTTTGACTGTATCCAAAATGGCCGAGTCATTGAACCAGTGTAGCAATCAAGACAATATGGTCGGCCGTCAGTTCATCTGGCTCATTAGCTCATTAGTTAGCTACTGTTCCTTACCTCGATGTTAACAAATATAGATACAAGGCAGTCAGTTCCAGTAAAAATCATATATATATATATATATATATATATATGCCTCAGTTTCATATGTGCATTATATGATGATACGCGGCACTATTTGACCTCAAGATGGGACATTAAATTTGTTCTGGTTATTATAATTGTGATTGTATATAACATCGACTATTTCAAAGTTTTGCTTTAAAATAGTTTATTTATTTGAATCTGTGGAACTCCTAATGTTGAAAAGCCTACAAATAAAATACATTTATATAAAAAAATTAATATTCACGCTAATATTTCAATGATTTCAATTCGCTTGGAAATATTATGGTTATGTTTGGGCTGCACAAATATGATGTTTGTTTTTCCAAAAATCTTTAGGAATTATTTGTATATGAAAAAACACATTTTGTTTTTGTTAGTCAATTAACATGTCATAATTATTTGCAGTAAATATTAGATACCACGTTTGTCATTGCTACATATTCGTATTATCATACATAAATATCAAGATCTGAAAGTATAATATATAAGTCACTTAACTTATTAGTTATTATTGGTTAATTTTTTCGAGTTGCAATATTTATTATATCAGATATAAACATATATTCCACAATACGTGATATCAAACCTATATAGCATACAGTATATAAACAAATTGTATTATTCCTAGACATAGGTATATTATAATTTTATACTTTGTTTTTCTTCGTTTTAATTTAGTTTTTTATTTTATATATATATATGTTAACAGTTGTTGAAATATCTACTATAATTTATTATAAAGCATGTATATTTATTTTGTATAGAATTAACACACATACAGATTCCCGGATACACACACCGGATTCCATATACTATAATATGAATATAGTCGATCACGGATAACTCGAACCATCGGTAACACGACAAAACGTCACCACGACATAACGTCACCAAGATAAAATATAACCAAAATTGACGGATTCTGTCATTCCTTCGTATAGAGGAACGAATTTATTTTAATTATTTGTCCCTCCAATAATAATATTGATACGAATAAACAAACGTTTATATAATTTAATGAAAAATTCATAACTATTTTTTAAAATTTTAATACAAACGTTTGTTTATTCGTATTAATATAATTATTAAATGGACAAATAATTAGTCCCTCTAGGTGGACGAATATCAGAATCATTTTTATTTATTATTGTCTATTTTATCATAGCGACGTTATGTCGTGGTGACGTTTTGTCATTGTGACTATTTGTCGTGACACCGAACCATCTGCAGAGTCAATAAAAGTGTTTCGAGGAATCTATAATTACTTTGAAGAAACCGTGAAAACTCAGAGTTGTCATGATGGCTTTGAAAAATGGGTCACTCCGTTGACGTTAAACTTTAATTGCATTATTTATAGTATGTTATTGTATTATACTAAACTATCGTCTAGTAACACATAGTTATGCCGATGTATGCCTAAGCTATTATGATAACAACTGGGTGTGTGGAAAGTTTAATTTCAAACTGTATTGTAATAAGAAAAAATATCAATTTAAAAATATTAATGGGATAATATGGTCAAGGTTCGTGAAAACTTGGGAATTTGAAGAAGACCAACCAATTTGTTCAATCTTAGAATTCGAATTACACTTGCTCGACTGTATAGTTATGCAAGGAAATCTATATAATAGCTGGATATATATAGATTTCCTTGAGTTATGAAATCCATTATATATATCAAGGTCAACCCCCTCCCCTCTCTCACTTGCAGGCAAACAATTACCGGGCAACTCAGAAAAGTCGAACAGACAGTCACCATCATCAGCCCCAATACCAGAGCCATCATTTCAGCACCAACAGCAGCAGTCAGACTCAGCAGCAGCAGCAGCAGCGCAATATTTCAGCCTACGGGAAGAAACAGTACCAGAACACTCGAAATACCTCAACCTCGGGCAATGCTCGCTCTAACTTCGGCAGCTATTCGCAGACCTTTGGCACCGTTAGCAGCAGTAAACTGGCCAGTCTATACTCACGTAACTGGGTCACCTAGGGCTTTCTCGGTGTACACTATAGTTCAGGCGGACTGTCTTATTCTTTTATTATATTATAGTGTACTACTATACTATACTATTTACTAGCTTATTGGTCATTCTTATTTCAGTCTGTGATTTGCTAGCTTTCAAGTTGTTATCATAGAAAGCTTGGCATAAATTTGACCGTATTTGTAATTAGAATTGATTTTAGATTAATTTTTATCTTTATTTAAAACTTTCTTACTGAATTTCGAAGCAAAATGCCAGTGAATTACTTTTTGATGTAACTTATATCAACATTATTAACAATCTTACATATTTTCTAATTGTTGGTTAATATTATTTAAACATTAACATTATATGATTAAAGTATTTTAACAGCATCACCCCATTTTTTAAAGAAATAAAACATAAATATTGTTATCAATATTATACAGACGTCTTTAGACAAATCGACAAATATAACATATTATCGATAATTAATAGTATTTGTTATATTGTCTGAAGACGTCTGTGTAATATAGATGATAATATTTGCAACATTTCTGTTTTATTTCTTGAAATATCCGGATGCTACTGTTCAAACACCTTAATTATGTATCACCACACCCTTCGTATAGTGTTCAGAAAGATTAATATAATCCGTTTTGTTAAACAATGTAAACTATCATCTGACAAAATTGTTTAATCAAATTTATATCACACATTGACCAAAGGTCTGATTGGAACTTGTCAGCCATGCTATATTATAGGTGTCATATTTACATAGACAAGGTTGTTGATTCTGCTGATACATGAGTTTTTGCAAGAACCTTCTAGATATTTATGTGGAAAACATCGGATAAACAGTGCTTCGAACCAATTGCCAATATTGACCCCGCTGAGTACAATATTCTAACTAAACTATCCATATTATAGGCTATGTATATACTTTCTATATATCACTTTTTTTCAAAGTTTTTTTTATAAACTTTTATCCTTATTTATTAAACTAAATATGCTGTTTATCAAAAGCTGCGAATAAAAAAATGGGTTACTTTTAAGCTTTTCCGATAGCATTATTTTGGTCATTATATTTCGTATTTCTTGTATTTTGTCGTATTCGTTTAATCATAGTCAGTCCTCCAAATCGTTTGCAATTATTTCATCAATACTTCATCCCCTATCTACATATATAGAGACTATTTATATCGCTTCATTTCACTTAACCTGTTTCTTTTGTTTTAAGGATTGTTATTAATGGTATTATTCAACAGTTGTATATGAAAAATTTAAAAACAAGATCTTTATATTGTAAGTAAACTACTTAAGTTAATGATAGGATGCTATATGTTTACATATAGGTGACAGGAATAACATTTGCTATAATATACATCCCTATCAGAGAGTAAGACATACATACAATACATAGCCTAATAAGAAATACTCAGTTTATCATATTTATTATTTAACTAATATTACCTTTATGTTTATCTCTAAGAACAAAGTCTTTAATTGAACCGTGTATTGTTTTTTGTCTTTTATAATTTATACATGTGCATTCTTATCCATTTATTATAAATCAATAAAACTATTCAGACAAATTGTTGTTCCTTTACATTTTATATATATATATATGACTGACTTCATGAAAAAATAATTATAAACCGTTGAAATGAATTTCTTAAAAAAATATTTACTATAAAATGTAAATATTATTTAACGTTTCATTAAAGGTATCAATTTAAACTACGAAATAAATGTTAGAAATGTTCAGTTAAAATGTTGAACTGAGAACATATTGAGTGCATTTATTATCGTGCAATAATGAATGGATTATTAGATAAGTGTGTTTTTAGCAATTAAAATATATTTAAGAGCTGGCTACTGTTACATGATATATCCTTATAAAAGCAATCAATACTTACAAAGAGTTTTTATATAATTAATATAACAATTGAACTCATATGATTTCATGAAGCCATTTATTCGGAATCAGATGAAGTAAGCGGTAAGCACACTGGAGAACAAATCCTGACTCTGTTTTGCGAAATTTTAATATACCATAATATTCTCAATTTATTTATATTACGTAATCTATAGCTATCAACGTTTTATATATATTATCATTTTGATGAAAAGTTCCAAGTGAATAGTATTATATAGTTTTCAATATATCACAATTGCTGAAACATTGAAGTTTTGGTCGTTTTCTTTACAATAAATGTTTTGCTTACTTATCCTTTAATGCTAACATGTGTTATCGATATATTTCCTCATAAATAGGAGGAAAATAAAAACGTGGCGTTATTACATAAACACAACGATTACTAAAACCTCGACTTTTCAATAGAATTGACTTTTTGTATTGAATATGCAGGAATTTAAACATCCGAAAATGGACTGTATAACGCATAATAGACAAGCATGGTTTATATCCGAAAACATTAATTATCTCTCTATGTGTATAAGTAAATTATCTGTTTAAAAAATGTTATATGCATTGTTATAGGTTCTAGGAATGAGCCAGGTATAACAATTTATGTAAAAATTAGGTCGCCGGGAAAATTATATTTTTTGGATTAAATTTATTGATTACAATTTTCTGCGGGTTATGTAAGGTTGTTGTCGATAACCAACATTTTGTAAAAAATAGTATTTATTGTTCAATTGATACATTTTAATCTTGTTTATTCATTTAATGCAGAATACACATAAACGAATCTTTGTGAAAAAGTAAAAAATATTTAAAATATAAAATTCTGTAATATAAATAATGGCAAAATTTTTAATAATAGTTTAATATAATTTGCGTCTGATGCTTTTAAAACTTATAATTTATAGAAACGTTACAATGATAATATTAAGCATTATTTTAAATATAAAATTTTAAAATTTGTTTTGATTAATAATATAATTTAAAAGTTAAACATCAAAATACAAATTAAAAATGCTAAAATATAGGCATTTAAAGAATGAAGTGTGTTACATTTTAGTGTTATAATATACTCTATAATATTATGCATATTATAGATTATATTAACGTTTTTAGTGATGCTTTTATGTAAATTGTAAATTTTATGCACTCAAAAATGTAATTAATATGTAATGCAACATGTTTGATAATTAACTCAGTGTTTCAACATACGTATTGGATTATATAATATATATTTATAAAGTAATTTTATAATCCACCTAAACCAATACTTTATTTTAAAATATATTATATAAATGAAACCATATTCAAAGTTTCTTATGGCACGCACAATATTTTTATTTCATAGGCTGAAAAGAAGAACACTTTTTATACTATACTACTATTGGTCGATGTGTTTTTCTTGTATCCAAAATCGGTTCGCGACTATTACTGACAAAACAGAATCCCATAAAGTCTCGATATATATGCGTGTTTACCGTAAACTGTGCAAGGTGAAACTACATTTTAATCTTCCACTTAATACCTCATATACATACTTCTCAATTTGATCTGATGTTAGCCTGTCAATATCCCGGACGACCGTCTACAGGATACCTGAATCAATTCAGCGCCTCCTCTGATCCAAACAATTGCTCGTCGGGCCAGTGGACCAAATCGGCGACCATGAAGCGGGTCAACATTTCCGACTGCCCACCGCCCATGCTAACCGCAAATGGAAAACGCCGGGGTCGAAAGCCGGGCGCCAACAGCACAATGGCCCAGCGCAGTGCCGCTAATGCACGCGAGCGCTCGCGAATGCGCGTTCTCTCCGGAGCGTTTGTCGACCTGAAAGGGGCCCTGCCCTGGGTTCCGAAGGACACGAAGCTGTCCAAGTTGGACACACTGAAACTTGCCGCGGGATATATTGCTTACTTGAAGAATGTACTAGATGAAGATTCCGGCGGTGCAGAATCACAAACGTTGACTACAGCTGCTGTTTCCTATGAATGCAATTCTATACTTCGTCATCCCGTGGTTTATGTAAGTTATATTAAGGAATTTGCATAAATTATTAATTGAAGTTAATTTAAAAGTTTTTGTTTTGTTTAAGCATCACTTTATATTTATATGTTTTATCATTATATATATAAATTATTTTAGAAGTATCAGTTATAGGTTTTTTAAGATATTTACTTAAAATCGTGATGAGTCGTTTTTTTGCCGACACATTTAATGGATTTGAAAATAACCGTTTTATATATAAAAAGATTAGCCTATACTTCTAATAATTTCATTTAAAAACATGACATCGACTTTTAGCAATATCTTTTAATTTTTCAGACATGTTTTCTGAAATCACTTTTTTGCATGCACGATAAAATATTAATTTCAAATTAATTTCAAATATATCAACATATCTATAATTTGTAATGTAAATCATTATATGTTTGCTTAATTCTTATTATTTTTTAATTGACAGTATTATAGCTTTGACAACAGTTTTACGTCCTTCATTTTCTCATTTTCCGATTATTCTTTAAGAGATTATATACCATAAGACTATATGTATATATATATATATCACTATTACTATATTTCATGCGGCTTCCATAATATTTTTCAAACAATAGTATATTTTCATTATGTGAAATTTTCAATCAAAATTTTCATGCATAGTATGGATACAATCAAGTATAAATATCTGTAAAGGATAAAGAAAATAAAGAAACCCTTTAACGAGGAATGTATAATTCCCAAAGAATATAGGATGATAATACGGATTACTTTATATAAATATATTGTTTTAGCTATAATTGCCATTTTAAAAACCGACAAGTCTGTTATACATTATTTCGCAAGAAAATGTTCCTTTAAAAATATATCTATATATGTGCAATATTATTTTATAAGATTATTATTCATCTCATTATGCAATGTTTTAATTAGTATAAATACTATTAATATTTTTAGTCGTACACAGAAAGTTGACTTCCATGCTACAAGATAGAAAACATATATTGTATATCACTTTTTATTTTTATTTCGATATTTATTTTATATAACACAAGCCAATGATTATAAATATTATATTATAAAATAATAATATTATTAACTGTAAAATATTTTTTCATTTTTGATGCCCGCAGAAATTATACAGAGTGTTTTTCAAACAATACTAATACAGTTATGCGCAAAAAATTCTCTTAATATATTAGCGACAAACGTACAAAACATTTGACGTACTTTTGAGTCCCAAGGTAGTCTATAATATTTTTACAATTTGTTATGTTTACTCTAATTATCACATGTCTCGATTATATTAGTGTATATTGATATATTACTTATTTATATAGAATTTATCACACTTTGCTGACGTTTCTACCCGTAACTTCTTATGCTACATATACAGTAGTACAATAATATTCCTGCTATTTCATATAAAATTGTTGTTTATTTTTTTAATCTTTTACTTCTTCAGTATAATTTTGAATTGTTTAACAATGAGCGGCGTTATTTTATCAAACTGTTTCAAATGTTTGAGAAATATAATGTTACAATGTTGATAATGCTTTACATAGATATCGAATGATACATGTATAAAAACTGTATTAAACATACTAAATTAATCTTGAAAATTATCATGTATCTCATTCTTATTCTTATTCAATTATATTTTAATGCCCTGATTTAATTTAATTTTTAAGGCTTGGCCGTATAATCTTGGGAAGTCGACATCGTCTGCAACAAAACTTACGGATTATAATTCTACAGACATTCCTCCGCCAATGTCGCGTGATCATATTCAAGATTCAGATCAGCCATTTCTGGCTCAATCCTACCTCACTGCTCAATCTAAACTTGATTTTGACCTATCGTTCGATAAAAGGCATTAATTGTTTTTTCCACCCTGCATATATATACTGTATATTGTCTTGTTAATACTGTATATGTATATTGTTAACAGTAATTTGAAAGAAACACCATGTACATATATATGTTTAGTGTAATTTTATTTTTGCTGTATCTATAATATATGTTTACTTTGTAAATAATGTATTTTTAAATAATTGTTTTAATTAAATAACCAATATTGTTTTGACAAATACTTTTAATATTCTCCTAAGTATTTTAAAATATTTGTGAAAACACAAAGTGCTTGTTGAACTGTAATTTAAACCAATTACACATCAATTTCATTTTAATTATTTAAACTTATTCACCTATACACTATTATAGTGTCCTTTATAGATGTTTGCGTAATTTGAAGTAGCTTATTGTAATTGATAAAAGTAACAGCAAGCGAGCTGGAAGGGGTTTGGGGGTCGAAACCCCTCCCCCCACTCATTAAGACTTGCCTCTAGGGGCCTACCGAGTGTTGGCAAAACTGCGCCTAACATGGGGGGGGGGTTGGGATCCGCGGCTGGGTGGGTCTCTTTCATTAACCCCCCCCCCCCCCTAA
>JAUZND010053587.1:0-19120 GCA_034780555.1 Coelogynopora nodosa | reverse complement strand
ATACTTTGGTATAATAAAACATTTTATGGAAAATTATTTTTTTACAGGCGCTCAAATTCATCGATACAGCCTATATATACGAAGGGTTAAATAATGTTTAGTAAAAAAAACATTGATTAGTTTTAAATTAATTGTTGTTAAGGAAACTATGTATATTAGCTCTATAACTGTTAGTATTTAACTTTTTTTCTGTTACTTAATCAATATAAATGTCCGCCATCAGAATATTAATGAATTGATAATTCACAAACAAAGCCTTTTAAGCCCTATCAATATACAGTATTACAATCAAATAGAAACGTACCAAAAGCATCCAAAAATTATGTTGTTTATCTAATAATTGATAACATTACTTTATTTCATACTAATCACTAAAACTTATTGCATATAGTATATAATAAAAATAAATACAACTAATTTATAGGTAATTATCCGCGAGAAAAAACAGATCAGATGGCGATGACATCCCAAATTTTGCAAGAGAAAACTACTGTTAACTGTACAATCGACTACCGTAACAGGTCGACCTCCCAGAGTGTTGTTGTTACTCCTGAACGGTCATACTCTACGTAAGTCTAAAAATCAGAAAACATGAACCTGATATCAGAGAACATGAAACTCACAAACAATCATAATTTGGGACTAGATGCGCATACCACGTCAATCAGCCACAGTTAACATGAAAGTATCAAACCTAATGCTAATTTAGAAAAAACATACTTTGATTAATAATTTTAAAGCAACTCAAGTCAACTGAAGTGATTTATGCCATATATCTCCTGATCCTCACAAAGATCTATCTTTTGAGATTTCCCTTTACTTAAAAAGGGTTGTAACGTCATGCTTTGTCCAAGAATTTTGTCGACTGTAAATATAGCAATTTCAAACATATATTCCGAAATAAAATTCACCCCTAATTATCTATAATATTTAAGACTTTTTTGAAATGAAGATTTCGTGACATTTTACCTTACGATTTATTGTTAAAAAGTTAATTATTTTATTGTCAGGAACATTACTAGGTATCGTTTGTGATATGTCAGTACGTCAAGTTCATAAAATAGTTTTTTGGTGTTAAATATGTTAAAGTTTTATTATGCCATTTAATCAAATTGGCACTAATTAACCTTAGGCTTAGCTTTGTATTATAGTAGTCCCTGAGTTAATGCTTACTTTGAATCTATATTATAAAGTACTTAGAATTTCATAGATTATACACATTTCTGTCTAAACATTAACATTATATAAATTAAAATGTTCCCCAATTATGATCAGTTAATAAAAATTAACTATATTTGCTACTATTAACCCTTCGTACGTGGACATACTTTTTAGGGTTTGCTACGTGGAGGGGGGGTATTTTACCCCCCTGGAAAATCAAACTTAATAACTTCCGATTAAGCTGAAATTTGGTATACAGATACCACCTAAAGGCTTGTCAAGGGATTTTTATTTTTAAAAAAGTCAACAATTGTTATCATTATTATGACCTGATTACGTCATAAACTCCAGTTAGGAAAATAACCATATATGCTATAAATTGACCAATAAATGCTATAACTTTTGTTCAATGCAACCAATTGACTTGATTCTTTTTTATTTTAGATCAATATTTTTATAATTATACTAATAAAGTATAAATGCCATTTGAGTATTATTTTAAATTTCTGGTTATTTTAGTAAATCATTTTATTATTGATGTTAAATGGATATAATTTACGATAAACCTTTTTTTTCTATTGATGTTGCAAGTTTCAACTCCTAATATCAGTGCCAAGTATGAAAACCCAGGTGGGAATCGATTATAAGTAAAAAAAAATTTCTAGTATGTAAAAATATGCGAAATCAGGGTCATACTTTTTATAGTTCAATCAAAAAACTTAATTTATTTGAAAAATAAATTAGCATACTCCCCTCCACGTACGAAGGGTTAACAATATAATTCACAAAATACTTATTTAGTAAACACTCTTTAATATATTTTAAAAAATTTACCATTTCAAAAATCATTACAAAATATTTATAATTTGATGACGACTCATTAATAAATGAATATGCCAAGGTTATGCCGGTTCGATGCAATAAATGTTTAAAAAAACTAAAAGTATGAACTAAAAATATTCACAGAGTATTAGTGGATAATCGTCGTTATTATCAATAAAACAATTACGAAAAAGTCGAAAGTTATTCATTTTACCAAATTTTTATGTTATTATATATAAAATTTAAATGTCAATTTCCTAAAGTGAACAACAGTTTTATTAATAGGATATTAAAAAGTAGATAAAGATGTATTATATACAGGTGATAAGCAAAAATAAACAAAATATGCATTTACTAGACTCAATACATACATACATATATACTAACAACCACGCAATATACGTCATATAGATACGAATAACAAAGGGGAATAGATTACAAATTAATAAGCATGTATAAATAACAAATATTAGTAGAATCGTGATCACTATGTAAAAATAAATAAGATGAAACAAATATTAGTCATGAATGCATACTTAAATGTGTCTAGAAGACCGTAGTGACACATTGAAACTCGAGTAGAGAATACAGATTGCAAAAGTAATGTCACCGACAGTATCAAACAGACAAAATGGACCAAACAAACAACTTAAAATGTAATTTAATGAAAAAAAGAATACAAAAGCCGTTAGTTAAATTCACCGCGGTGCAGCGGTCCCTCCGGAATTATTAGGATCTCTGATTTCTAGAGGTACACGAGGTCTCTGCTGCACAGCCTGTTGGCCCTGTTGTCCAACAGGTGTATAGAAGACGGTCCCTATCGATCCTCCCGCTGGTGGAGGCGGAGCCGCCTGTGGTGGATAGTATCCTGTGGGTACCGCCTGATGTGGCTGGCATTGAGCTGCAGCTGCCGCGTTGTATGCTGCTTGTGTTTGCTGCTGTTGCGCCTGATACTGTTGCAACATGACAGCCATGTGTTGTTGAACAAGCGCTGGATCAACTGTTGGAAAATGGTAGCGCAATGGAGAAAAATTGTCCTCCTGTACTTCCGCACTAGGCTGCTGTGGGGTAGGATGTTTGGTTGTCGCTTCTTGTTCATAGGTCTGAGGCTGCTGTTGGGGTCGCAATTGACGTAGTACCGGCTCCTTGCGAGTGGACGAGTACCGTTTAGGACCGCCAGCTGATCCCTGATTTGTGTTCTGCGGGGCTGGCTCATCCGGCTCGTCTCGATGGTTGTAGCGGGGCGCCCTATCCTGGGAGAAACGTGGAGGTGTACGTTCTTCGTATTGGTTGTCCCTTGCACGCGTAATACGTTCAGGTGCATTGTGCATACGAGAATTTCTGAACTCAAGTTGTCGGAAGTTTTCTCTAGGAGGTCGATTGTAATCCTGATTTCTATTCGACTCATCTTTCGAATTGTTAGCAACATATTCGCGGCTATCCTGTGGGGAGTAGTCCACATCGTCAGCGGAAATGTCACTTAAATTCCTTCTTCTCGGTAAGGGAGGAGTGTGCGGTCTTTCCTCCCGGCCATAATCGGTATCATGCTGCCTAGGATCGCGATCATAACCTGGGTCATGTCTTTCTCCTCGAAGCGGAGGCATGTCTTCGATTGGATTACCAGTAGGGGATGAACTATGCACCCATTCGGGCATTGGGCGTTGCCTGCCGCGTTTAGGACCTCTGCTCCTTGCGCCTCGACCATAATCATCCCTTTCATCGTTAATATTTTCGTGGAATTGTGGACGATTGTCATGCATAGTGCGTTCTGGAAAATTGCTACGCTGTGTACCACGACCACGACCGCGAACCTTACCACGACGATTACCACGGGATGGTAGTGGATCTCGATTATCTCTCTCATCCGTACCATAATCTTGTTTCGGTCTTCTTTCATGTCTGTTGTCACCACCACCACCACCACGGGACAACGCTGGATCACGATTGTCTCTGTCATCTGTCCCATAATTTTGATCCTTTATCGATCTTCTATCGTGCCTGGTGTCACGACCACCACGGGACAACGCTGGATCACGATTATCTCTGCCATCAGTACCATAATCTTGATCAGGTTTCGGTCGTCTTTCTCGTCTGAAGTCTCGACCTCCTCGTGATGTTTGATTTTCTTGTGTGTTTTTTAATGCTTGACTGTCTTTGGTAGTAGAACGACTATTTCCTTTAGTAGTAGTATTGTCCTGCCGCATGTCCTGGTGTGGTGAATCAGTATTAATTTGCGGTTGTTTATTTCTATCATTATTTGTACCTGGGTGATCATCTCCTTGAAGGTCATTGTTTGCAGTTGAACGTCCACGACCTTCCTTTTTATGAGCAAGTTCAGGTTTAGGCCAATCTTGTTGATTCAGTGGCAATTCTGGTTCCTTAATACTTTTGTCCTGTGGAGTATGTTCATTTCTAGGTCTTTCTTTCTCTAGATTTGTCCGATCATTGTTGTCGGCATAATTATAAGATCGGCCACGTGCGCGCTGACCACGCCCCCGTGAACCCCTCACCACTCGAACAGATTCGCTCCGAGACGAATCAAAATCAAATGAGCTTTCCTTCCGAATGTCATAACCATAATTTTTTATAATTTCTCGATGAGACTTGGGAGCCTGATTAGAAGCACTGAACATATCATTTCCCCAACGCTCTGCGTTAATTCCACGACGCCGCTCCTTTTCAGGTTCTACAGAGGCAGTTTGCTCACTGTCCTCATCATCTTGTCTGCAATCATGCATAAAATAACGACCAGTTCGTGGAACATATGCCGGATTAAGCTTGTCGTTATCTGCATCAACTGGCTTGTCCGGATCTTCGATGACCTTGTTTTGAGCAGCAACAGCAGCGGCTGCGGCGGCATTGATTCGTTCCTTCTCCTCCTCTCCATCACCCGATTGTCGGGGTCCCATTGAAATCTCTTTCTCTTCTCCCTCCTCCAGATGAGAACCTTCTTCAGCATCGCTGTAGTGACTGTTGCTTGACTCAGTTTCATCTCCTTCAGATCGACTGTCGTCATACTCATCTTCGTCTTCATCGTCGCTTCGTTCACCCACCCGACGCCTACTTCCTGGTTGACCGTCATCATCTTCATCGTCGGAAAACTGTTCTTCTTCCGTCACAGGTCCTTCGCTTTGGATGCAATCCTCATTAATTGGTTCCTCATTGTGCACCTTTTCCGGAACTGAAATCTGCTCTGTCTGATCATCCTCAGTTTTAGGTTGGGTTTCTTCAATTTTAGGGGAAATGTCATCATTACTGGCTATTGTTACTACTTCGTGCTGTATATTTTCACTTATTTCAATTGTTTTATTCTGTTCTTCTGTTATTAATTCATTACAATCAATCTCAGTTGGTTTAACCGAATGATCAACACTTTCAGTTTCAAGATTTACATTTTCTGCATCACTCTTAGCCACTTCCACATTACTTGGCATCTTAGAGGTATGGGGTTCAATTTTATAAGACATCATACTCTTCAGCAGTTCTTCTCTTAACTGTGCATGATCAGAAGCAAATTCCTGTTGAGGCAACTCACCATCTTTATCATCATCGAGAACGCTAACGTCAGGTTTGTTAACTTCACTATCATCAAGTTGATCTGACTCCTTCGTAGTTGAATCAGCTTTGTTTACGAGAGTAGAAGTATCTATTGAATCTAAATCGCTGACAACCTCAATGCTTTTATTCAGATCAACATTTATAATTTCAGCCTTGTCCCCTTCATCAGAATCGAGTTTAGCTGAATCCTTGACGATTGTATCAGCGTCACATAGGAGAGTAGTAGTATCCAACGAAATAGTACCCACTAATTCATTGATAACCTCACTATCGTTACTGTTATCACCACTTATAATATCAGTTTTAACGACTTCACTAGAATCAGATTTGTCTAATTCTTTTGTATTGGATTCATCGTTAACAGGAGATTTATTTAAAGATTCATCCAGATTACATCTAATATCAACATCATCACTTTTATTTTCACACTTGTTTGTAATTTCAGTTGTGTCACCTTCACCAGAATCGGGTTTGTCTATCTCATTTACGATTGTATCAGTGTCGACTGTATTTGCCATCTGAAAATAAAATCAATACATTTTTAAAATACAATAAATAGTAAATTTCTGTTAAATATATGATTATTGTAAATAATTAAACTTAATAGTGATGTCAAAAAAAAAGAAGCTACCTACAAAATAAATCTGATTAAAAGTCTGTGTCAGTTTTGCCTAAATAACAAGTATAATGTAATTAAATATATATATATAATATACAGAAAAATATTTGTATCATACATAATAAAATGCTAGTATTTTCATAACAATTATATTGAAAGATGGAAAATAGATAGTATAACATGTTTATTAATATTATTATTTTACGTTTAACGATTTTGGATATATACAAAAGATATATACTATAAGTAACAGTATGTACTAGATGAATAGAACAAATAGATAAATAACACAAAAATGAATACATAGTGATAGATGACACTTAATTCAGCTAGATATAGTTGTACAGTTTTGACACACCATTTAAAAAATACTTATTGTGACATATATTGACAACTATTATTCTAATAAATCGTTTGAAAGCATTTTGCCACATCGGACCACCCCCCTCCAATAATGCTGGCTGATCTTCATTCGATGATTGGGCACTTAACGTGTTTTATTGATTCGAATAAATATCAATTAGTAAACATTTTTCAACCGTGTGGTAAGTTTGTAATACTTCAATCATTACTTTAAAAGGGACAAGTATACATGTTATAACAAGTTGTAACCTACTGATGTGACCTATTTCTATAACATATAGTAATGTATAAATGGTTCAATGTGTAAACTTTTTCTATACAAATGTCCACCTTCAGTCTTCAATTTATTGAATGTACAATATCAAGAGGTTATGAGTGTTAAAGACCTGGCACATAGCTGGCCGCTATTCTCCAGAGTCTTCCATCTTTATAACAATGATCTGTCTGTTGTCAGTTAGAAAGTTAAATTATTTGTTTCATGAAATCACCAATGTGAAGTGAGGTTTTCATATCCACCAGGAAGTGTCTTCAAGTAATGCACATACAATGTAGTTGGTCAATCTGGTCAATTGGTACGATTCACGAGAGTTAAAAGTTCAAATGGATTGTACTAAGTCTAAATATTTAACTTATGTTACTAATTCTTTATCATCAAAAAATGTGGAATTATAAATACAAACCATATTTATGGACTCAACATTATTTAAATCTACCCTACATACAAATCTCTCTAATCTGTTGGCATTTCGAGTGAGTTCCTAAGTTCTGTTAGCCAAAACAAACAATGATTAAGTGAATTTCTGAATGAGTGAGGATGTTTTAGCTTCTGAGGTATCTATCTGTCTATATTATATAACTTAGCAATGTGTGATGTTAGAAGTACTTATTAACATTATTCTTAATCTCTAGGCCAAGCACATACAATAATAGTAGACATTGATATGATTACAGCAAATGGAAACTATTGGAAGCAAGACTAAATTAGTAGTAGGAGTTATGTCGACTCTGGATCACTCCCAGTACCCCTAAAATTTAGCATAAATAGAGAGGCTTTTGCAGATCGAATTCATTCTGGTTTCAGCTTTTGCCACAGACGGTTGTATTCGTACGCTCTCTACTACACATACCAATTTACTATATTGTGGCTATTTATTTCTACTCCATTATACCTCCAATTCCACTTCGTGCATTTTTTATCGTCATTTCGATGAATTCACCCGTCGGAAATATTTCAGACACTAGTAGTGAATGCGTGTCAAATTTGGCATCGTTATCATTTTCTTACCATCATCATCATCATCTACGTGTGATTCCATGGATGAGAGTGATTTTGAAGAAAAATAATTTAATACATATAAACATATAATTTCAAATAATTTATAAATATACATATATCATTAAAAATGGTAGTTGTACGTTGCACATTGTTTGACGAATAAATTTAAAAAACGTATAAAATATCTAGCGTCGAGAAGATTGAATAACTTTTGACCTTGTTATTGCAATGGCGCTGCCTCAGCAGTTGACATTGTTATTCCTCTTTACAACCATATAAAATCTAGTTATGTTATACGTAAGTATACCCTACATATTTATATGGAAGTAATAAGAGGTTTACAATCCATGCTTGTAGTGACATGGTCTCTACTCCACTCAAATCTTATTATCATCACAGGGTGTTAGTAGACCAACGCCTCCAACAGAACTTGTATGAGGAGACAGTTTTTACGATGGATTGTTGCTTTCACAGATGATGACATGCACCCAAATAATATTTTTATATAAAATGCTGTCAACTAAGTGATGTGTGAGCTTCAGTATTCATACCAAGTGAATGCGATTGAAGAATGCATCTGCAAGTGCTGTATATGCAGGAGGGTAATTCTTTATCATATATCTCATAAAACTTCTTCGTTTTCTTTTAGGAATGATGACATTGAAGACACGATCTGCTTCAGAATATTAATTAAATAATATTGATCCGAGCAATGCAACTAATTTAGTTGAAATTAGACAAATGGATAATACGGAAGTGCAAGAGAAGTAAAAAGGAGTGAGGAAGAGTTCATCCGACGAATGATATATTATCACGGAGCTGACTGGCACAAACCGGCTGCTTTTGTTATGATTCTTGTTTCTCATCCAAATCTGAAAACTTATCCTTGCAATCCTGGATATATTAACTTTGTAGGAGAGAAATGCATTATGGAGGCGATGGATCGATTATAGTTGTGGGGGAGAAAAGTATGTCATTGGAACAAAGACAATACAAATGAAAAGGCTCAATGGTCGAAAAAAAGAAAAGACGCGGCATAATCAATCTGATGTGTGTTATATTTGTCGTAATACATTTTCAAAACTCACAAGCTCTAAAGTAATCGGACATGACAATTTCACTGGAAAGATTGTAACATGCTAAGATTGTAATACGAAAAGGCAACACAATAGAGACAGCCCCCCAATTTTCTCCTATAATTTTGAAAAGTATGACAACGCATACTTTGTCAGGCTGCCGTAGGAAAAAAATAAAGATTGGGCCACAAACAAATGAAAAATACACGGTTCTGACTGCTTCGCTTAACATGGACAAGAAAAACAACAATGAATTAAAGATCAATATAAGGATGAAACTTGCTTTCAAACATAGCGTTCAGATTATGACATTATCACTCGATAATCGTGTCCTTGTCAGCCATCAGAATATCCCTGAATCCCAATAACTCTCATTACTTCAAAATGAATTTTTCCAAACACCTATTTTTCGTCTTTGAAAAAAATTAATGAAACTAATCTAGCATCTAGGGAAACCTGCTATAGTGACCTTTCTAAAGAAGAATGTACAATCGAAAATTACAGACTTATCCAAGAAGCCTGGTGTAAATTTAGATGTCAATAATTTGGAGACTACATGTAAGCATATTTGAAGCATAACGTACATTAACTCGCAGAAATATGTTGAGGCCTTCCGAAATCTCAGTCTTCCCAAAGTTGGACTTGATACTGCCTAATTTGTGTCTGCTCCAAACATGTGCTTGCAGTCTGCTTTTAAAATGACTGGAGAAAAAGTACAACTGTTAAAGTATCAAGATAAATATCTGCTTGTAGAACAGGGAATCAGAGGAGGAATTAATTTTCTAAACAAGCATCATGAGAAAGAAAACAAAGAGTGATATTCTTTATACAGATGCGAATAACCTTTATGGTGACGATCTACCAGTCATTACCACATTCTCAATTGGATGAGCCAAGAAAAAAATTGATCAACTTGATATGATAAAGGTTACATTCTCAAGGTGGACTTTACATATCCACCACATATTCAAGACATATCTGAAAATGTACTCTTTGCCCTTAAGAAAGAAGCTCCCGTTCAGATTGGTTAACTTCATTCAAATTAACTTCACTCAATAGAATTAACAAAGAATGTCTCAAGTATAAAGGCAGCATGAAACTGTTAACTCATAATAACAAGCAGAAATATATCTGTCCCGATAGACTTTTTCAATTTTATATTATGCATGGAATGGTTATTACTAAAATCCATCGTGTTCTCTAATTTCATCAGTTAGCCTTCTTTACAAAATATATTGCATATAATAGTCTGCAACGTCAGTGGACTTTAAACGATTTCTAGAAAGATTATTACGAAAAAAAATTAAATTCGCTTTTGGTAAGAAGAAAATCCTAGAAAAAGGATGAATTTTCGTCAAGTAAATGAGGAAGATCATATTGAGACCTTGGCAAGCCGCTCAGAATTTTATCAACTACAATTTTTTAACTATGATTTATGTGAAGTTTGCCTTTATTTTTAACAGGCTGAAATGAACAAACCTATTTACATTGGGATGGCTGTTCTTGAACTCTCAAAGCTTGTAATGTTTATATGATGTAATGATTATATATGAAGGTCTTCCAAAATATATGTGTGAACTATGTAGGTGAGAAAATTTAAATACTTGCAGACGATATTGATTATTTCTTTGTCAGAGTATCCAACATTGATGTCAGTAATGTTCTGCTTCCAATAATATTGAAAGGTAGATTATAGATTGATCAAATTTCACACCTAATCATCCATGTTATTCCAAAATGTTTAAAGCGAAACAGAGATGTGCCAAAAATTAATGTACTGGCAATCCATAGGAGGAGTGAATATTTCTCAGACCAAAGGCTTACAGTTTAAATTCTGCAAGTGAAAAAGAATACAAAAGCGCAAAGGGAGTTTAGATAGAGATGTGTCGTAAAAAACAAACTTACACATGATATATATAAACAGGCAATAACACAACATGCAGAATTTGTTAACGATCAGGCAAGAACCTCGCGCAACTATCACATGTTCAACTTGAACTTATAATGAGCAATATTTTTCATTGTTGAAACATTTCTTTCCAATTATTCACCACAAACAAATAAAACAACAATTACTCCTGTTTTAACCGAGTCAACGGACGACTAATTTTAAACATTCTAATTCTACTCATAAATGACAGACTTTTATGTTGTCATTTAGTTGTTATTTTTGGAAGTCAATAAACAAATGAAACTGCTTACAATAGTTATATCCATCAAAAGTGTGTTTGGTAATAAAGAGACTCGTCCAATTCATGATTCATCGAGTGAAGGCGAAGATGATCCAATGAAATTTACAGATTTAAACTTTACCAGTTCTATTATTACATATGAAGCCAAGGATACATTAGAAGTATTAATTCAAATGTTATATAGAAGAATTCCAGATGACAAACTTTGTACACGTGAAGAGATGGTATCTTATATTATGAAGAGATTGCATTCCACTATCGCATAAAGTATCTTTGGAGGGAAAGCTCATCTTTGCGTGCAATTGAAAACCGAATTGGAGCCGCAAGTCATCCTACAACTGGCAATGCTAATTATAATGGAGCTAGTGCCACAATTGAGCGTCTGATAAGAAAGTGCCTCAAATGTTTGCAAGAACCAAATGAGAAAATGGTTACAGAGTCAATTAACATACACACTTCACAGATGAACCTTGAAAAAATTCCAGAGGATATATATAACATGAGGGATGGATATGCCACATCAACCTGATATGGTAGAGGAGCAACCTCATTCTGAAGTGAATAATGCTTACCGATATATGTGGACATTGATAAATTTATTTTCACGTTAAGCGCGTGGGCTGAACCATTGAAGAGTAAATCAGCTGACGACCCAGCAAATTTGCTAAAGAAAATTTATTCAACTAGTAAAAGCATTATAAAATATATATAAACTGATGCGGCAAAAGAGTTTGAAAATTAACCTTACGTGAATACTCAATTCTATTGGAGTGGAACAATTTAGGTGAGCGTTTTAATCGCACGTTGAAGGATCATATGTGGCGCGTGTTTACTAAACAGTGTTCCTACAAGTGGTTTAGATATTCTTCCGAAAATTGTTCACTCTTATAATAACTCACCACATAGTAGTCTAAATAATAGTACAACCTAGTGAGGTAACTAAATTAAATTGTGTGACTACAAATGTATGGAGGAAAGAAGAAGAAGATAAAAACCTACCTTTAAAGTTGGTGATGGGGTTAAAGTGTCTAAAGTAAAGTAAATATTTCATAAATGATACCTACCAAACTGGACAGAATATATTTTTTTATAAACTCAATCAATACCAAGTTTTCGCCAGTTATGTATGAGCTACGTGATCATAAAAATAAAGTTATTCGAGGATTGTTTTACAAACAGGATCTTCAGTAGGTTAAAAACAAAGACCATTCGTATCGAATCGAGATGGTTATTCGCTCACATGGTCAAAGAAACGACCGAGAAGCACTGATTAAGTGGAAAGTAGATACCTCATAAAAACATACTCGATGGAACGAAACGAAGACAGCTTTTATGTTCTACTACCAAGTAATGTGGAAAAACCTTGAGAACTCAATCACTTTGAATAAATACGTAGATTAGAAAGTTGAACTAGTAGAAATGCAATTCGTGGACGCTATTGAAAGTTTACTGGTGATGAGTGTGTGGCTTTATACAGGGATAAAAAACAGCTGGCTGTAAAAAAAATTGCCAAGACATTTGTCGAATTTCTAAGTGGCTGTATATGAAATAGCAATAAACTTACAAATTCAAAGCAATCCATTGAAAAATGGTAGGAAACAGTGTCTCTGCATAGTGACCTATAATAATCAATTTTTGGTTGTGGAAAAGATTTACACGGAGTCCACTCCATAATTTTAATAGAATAGCAGAAAATAATTCAGATTGGTATAATAAACCGGGTTGAAATTTATCCATTGCAAATTGCAATAAGTTGACGGAATTCACGGCTAGTTGAACCGCAACAGTTGATGATCGATGAGAAACAGTCAAGTCGAAAATGTCAAAAATATGTAATACAGTAGATCCTCACAGATTGTTGCAGATGCACCAAAACCCATAGTTCGTATTTTTCCTGTTTTTGAAAATAATATGGTTGAATTTGTGTTGACGTAACCGAACCATTTGCAGATGTCTGGTATAAATTTTGACAACATAGTCAAACATTTCTTTCAGTTGTTGTGATTGACCTGTAAATATTTTGTTTACTACCCGATGAGTCTGTTCCATATTAAATTTGTGATATAAATGATTTAAATTTCGTGTACTGCTATCTTTTATATAATGAACTAGCCAATTATATTCTAGAAAAATATAAAACGTTGTTAATTAGCTAACTTGAAGAAATATTTTTATCCAACAATTTTAGTGTGATTTGAACCTACTGGGATGTTATCATCTAGTGAATTTTAAGTTTATTGCTTTAACCGCTCGTCCAACCTAGTTGTACTATCTTCTGAAGAAAATTATTATGTTTTAAAAATATGTACTTTATTCTGTTTTCGGTTTTTGCCACACAGACGATTGTATTCGTACGCTCTCTCATACACATGGCAATTCACTATTTATTTGTACCCCATTATACCTCCAATTCCAAGTCGTGCATTATTGTTATCGTCATTTCATTGAATTCACTCTTCGGAAGTATTTCAGACACTAGTAGTGAATGCATGTCAAATTCGTCGTCATTATCATTTTCTCATCATCATCATCAACGTGTGATTCCGTGGTTTAGAGTGATTTTGTAAGAATAATAATTTAATACATATTGTATAAACATATAATTGCAAATATTTTATAAATATATTACATTCATCCTGCATGTCTAAGCTAAAGAAATCTATTAGACGACTATTTTCTGGATCTCTCTTACATCGATCTAAATCATTACCTCGGATCATGAACCTCTCTGCTCTTGGCCAAGATGCTGGTAGCCTGCGATTTTTGGAAGTCAGCACGAACCAGGCTGTATTTAATTCTCAAGACATGGGCCTGTCAACCAGTGAGCAAGTTCGTGAATCGGTCTCATGAGACACTAACGGGCTGTGCTTTAGTGAAGACCTTCCTGGTGCGGCACGGGGCCAGACCGACGAATGGCTTGAAAAGACCTCTTCATCAGGTTACTTATCCCAATACCCCTTAATGCGGTGTTGGGGAGGCCAACGCTGGCGAGTACCACCCGCATGTACAGCTGACATCTACCTGCTTCACTCCAGCTAGCGGACTAGGGTGGGCCTATGAGCTATAGTCCAACCCGCACATGTACATTCCAGATGAGAGCGCCTCTGCCCAAGTCATTAGGTCTCTACCACCCAGCATGAGACCCCCTATAATGATTTTATAATGATGTAAAAGCTTATCGTCATGTTTTAAACCAGATTGTCAAATATACTCTTGCTCGTATGTAATGAACTAATCAAAGAAGGTTTCCATTTCCACGGAAATGTCTCTACTATAAAACAATTATATTTTTAATCACTTAATGGACTATTGCAACATGCACTTAATCTAAGTTCTGTCTAAAATGGAAACCATTTGTGCAATTATTGCGGTAAATCAGCTCAAGAAAAGTTCGATAGACATATTCATCACCAAAGTCTACAAACCTTGGAGGACTGCATTGGTGCTTTGATCAGACTTTAATTAGTTAATGACGCACAGGACTATATGATTTCAATAACTGAACACTGTGAACCGACTGATATTCGACATCCTTCTAGTAAGCCAGGATAGATGGATCTCAAGGAACGTACCTTTGAACCTATCAACAACGGGAACAGTTACTGGTTTAGGTATTTTGTCTCAGTGACGTAACTAAACATGTCAATTTTTTTGAATCCGAGCATGATACTAATTCAACAATCAAATTGTTCTAAACCTAATGTGCTTTTATGAACGTGTACATTCTCTATTTGTAAATAGTGAATGGACACTTTACACCACAGTGATAATGAACTCAAACATTAACGTCAATATGCGCCAACCAAGAATAAATTAATCCGGGAATAGCGTTATACTTATTTCTGGAATAGTTAGATGGGGAATAACTTTAGCACTGCACCAACAATACTTATTCCTGGAACAAAAATTGTTCCCGCTAAATTTAACAAATAAATTTTGATTGGTAGAGGCGATCGCCTAATTTTATTTTATGAACGAACTACCCATTTCTTGGAATATACCTATTAATGGTTCGATTATTTACCGCAGTTGTTTACTTTAGTTGATGATGGCTTCATGATCGAGGACGACAAACTTTTCTGAAATAAAGATAAATTTATTTTTGGAAATATATACCCGGAAAGATAACCTATAATAGAAAGCAAAGTATGTAACAATTCAATTGTAAAACGAAAGTTGGAGACTTGGGAAAGTATTGTTTTGGAAACTCTTGTCGAAGAGGCTCAAGCAAAATGCTAAGAAAAAAGACGCGTTAAAGAAAAAGACATTACAAAAACTGGTGGTTGAACGTTATCACCTAAAAGCAAGAGAGTGTGCTCAAGGTTACCTGCTCAACAGTTGAATCCTTCTTTAATGAGTCAATTAGATTCAGATAACTTAATTTAGTTTTTTGGCAATGCTAAATGATAGTGGTGAAGACACAGAGAACACATCGCTAACAGAGAGTCCATCAAGACGTCCCAAGATCTTCAGTGAAATTCCTTCTTAGTTAAACTCAACCGACTGTCTAACGCGTCCACTGTCTCAGTCAACGTCTTAGCGAAAACCTCTTCACACATGCAAGCAAAGACCTGCTCAAATATCAGTTTATCAGAAGGAGCTGTTGGTCATGTTATATTACCCTTATATAATATATAAATAGTTAACATATAATAAAGTCATCAATAAATAAATAACAAACTTAATTATAAATAAACTTTTTGCCAAATATATAAATTATTTACATACATTAGCAGCATTCATCAAATAATGTATTTGGACAGTGCTATTATATATTTTAATCTCTTTACTTGTTTTCCACTTGATTGAATCCTTACTCATATGTGTCACACATATTCTTATAGTTATATTTAGATTACTTATATTTGGTATAGATTTATCAGTGTTTATGGCAAGTCTCCAAACTGCAACTATTTCATAGTAGTCATTATTTTCATTGTTATATTCGCCCAGTGTTATAAGTTTTGGATATAGCCTACATTTATTCTTACATTACAATAATGTTATATACAATATATGGTCGGCAGTATTAATTGCAGTGTGACCACAACCATGAGATACAGATATCATTTAATTATTAACAAAGCAACCACACTAAAAGATGGTTGTATAATTGAACTGTTTATAATGCAAGTAGTATTCAGGGTTACAATTTAGTGGGACAGCAATATAAATTGGTTAATACATTTTGTGTTATTATCAAGTTAAGCAGTGCAATGAAACACCAGCCTTTATTAAATATGTATTTTTATCTGTAACATGTATCTCTTTCTATATCTTCTTCTTCTAACATGACATTTTCTGAAAATACATCTCATAACATAAAGTAATTAAGCTTAAAATTTTTTTTCATAGATATTCTTTGAGTCAAGCTTTAGATATCAAGAATAAATTAGACAATATAACTGAAAATAATTTATTTTAACTTTTTTTTTTACTGTGTGTTTTTTGAGTCAAACACTTGTTGACTTATCAATAAAGAGATTTATTCGCTTGCGTTGGCCTCTTGCATGTCGAGTAGTCGGCAGTCCCGCGCAACAATAAGATCTCTATCCAGATCCGCTGACGATCACACGCGACAACAGTCTATCGACGACTACAATTGGCGAAATCAACGGCGACACAGACCAGTCTTCCACGAGCTGACCAATTGCCAAATGCAAGCCTTGAATGAGCGTATTGACCACCTCGCCGCCCAGATGGGGCAAATGCTCAAACAGTTTAATGCCACCCCTTCCGGACCCTGTGGGGGGCCGGAGGTGGGTGTCCCGCCTCAACTCCAACTTAGGCCTCCTCCGATGCCTTTGCCAATACCCAGTATCGATCACCTTGCCCCTTACGACATACATCTGCTCCTGGGTGCAATTAGATACCTCTTGTTACAAAAGGACAATCCTACGCTTAGAAAGCCGGCATTTAACGAAGCAAAGAACTAGGCGAAGCTTACAGCATGCCTTCAAGCCGATCCGCCAAGAATCCAAGACGCACTATGAATTGTGCAAGACAGAGCTAGAACCCTTGCCGCAGCTTCAACCAGAGGCTGGAAGGAGGCGCAATCCTTGGACGCGGCGTCCATCCAGGCAAGGATGGGTATACCCCCGGTTACCTATGTCTACATACCCTCCACCCCTGCTACGTCTCAGGGGTGGGGGAAAGGGAAAAAGCCCAACAAGAACAAAACCAAAGACGAGAAGCCAAAGTCTACCGAATAGACCAGTGTGGAATCCGGAGTTCCAGTTTCTTTTTGTCTCTGAGAGACACAGGCAAGTTTTTCGACACCATGAAGTGGATCTAGATGCGTCGACTAATACTACAGATTCCAGTACTCACTCCTCCTTATCCACAATCCCACTAGCAGCTTCTACCCCAGCTCATTCAGTTAGATCTGCAACGCCCCCTCTTCCAATAGAGGGCCTCAGACCTTTCCGTATCCCGTCTGCAGCGTAAATTCTGAATTTAGCCCAGTTGAGAGGATTTCGGCTTCACCCCGTTGACCTGGGAAACGGGTGGTCCCCGGCGACATCGCTCACGGAGAGTCTCCGTCAGTCGTCCGGGGACAGCACCCTTCCCTACCTTCCTCCATATAGTGACGCAGAGTTCGTTACTTCAGCTGATTCTACAGAAGAGAATCCAGACAGCCTTCCTCCAGGAGCAGAGGACTTCTTCGACCAGTTCAGAGAACGTATTGCTCAACCCGATCTTCCCCCTAGAGCTGGGGAGTTTCTTCAACAAGTTTTTCTGCCGGAATGGGTCTTTAATGACCCACCCCCGGTATCGCTCTAACAATCAATCGACCACCTGCACGTGGACCCGCCGACGAGACCTATTTCTCCGACGTACTCAACGGACTCAGCTGAGTTCCGGTCCAATGATTCAGTTGCAGCAGATTCTTTGTTTGATGGACCGATATCAGCTCCTCCCATCATCCCCTCCTTCCCGCGAAGGGTTCCGAGAGGCAGGCCGCCGCCCCGGCCACCGAATGATGGTACTCAGCCTTCGCTATATGATTCACTTGATTCCGATGATCTTGATTTCGTGTCAAACATAATGCAGCGACCCCGGATGATTCAGTTAAGTGCTCCGCCTAAAATGGATACTGTCTCCCTCCGCCCAGCTTTTCCCAGGCTGGCAGAGCTTCGTCCGAGTGTCCAGCGTATCTTCAGGTATGGTTTAAAGTTTTTTGCCAAGGTTCCTGGTTCTAGAGGCCTCCCTAGGCCTCCAGATACCAATACTAGTTTTTTAGTTGAAGCTTTATTGGACGCTAAGATTATTGAGAAAGCCCCCCATAGGTGCCCTTTTCTTGCTCACGTCTTCTCAGTCCCAAAATCTAATTTTAAACCTCGATTAGTCGTAGATTTTTCTCATCTTACTCAAAAAATTCCGCGTGTTTCAATGTATTTACCCCCTTTTGCCTCTATTCTTAGAAAGCGTTCTTTTTCTAGCGATACCTTTGCGATCCGTTGAGATCTTTCAAACGCCTTTTACGCGGTGCCTTTACACCCGGCCTCTCGGCATATTACGAGATTTAAATGTAATAACAGTTATTGCCATTTCACTCGTCTCCCGATGGGGCTCTCCCCATTGCCAGCTATTCTCCAGGCCGTTTTATTAAATGTTATTAAACTCATTCTTCCTTCTTCGCTGTGGGCTTGGACCCACGTCGACGACACTATCATTGTTGGATCCTGTCGTGATCTTGTAACATTTGTACCTGTACTTTTATCTACTTTTATCCAAGCTGGTTTAACTATTAATTACGAAAAATCTATTCTTGTCCCTGTCCAGCGCATCGATTTTTGTGACAATTAGAGAAGCTAAAATATGGCGAGCAGACACACTCCAGCTTCACGTCCTTAAGAGACACACTGCTGGTGATGTTTGGTTTGGTTCAGGCGGGACCCCCGTCAGGGGAGCCGAAACCCTCGCATATACGAGGCCCCCGCCACGGGGTCCTCCGTCAATACGGCCAAGGGAGGCCTCTCCATCCCGAACACCCGCAGCCGCAGGCCAAGGTGCCCCAGACACTCTTGGAACCAATGCTACAGAGTCTCCT
>JAUZND010053576.1:0-19120 GCA_034780555.1 Coelogynopora nodosa | reverse complement strand
AACACAGGCCTAGGAAATGAGAGGTTGATAAGTCATGCCTGTAGTGGTTATATGTTAATTAAAGCCATTATCCAGGATATAAAACCAAAACGGACCAAAAGTAGAAGTTGACCCAAAGAGATACAGTAGAAATTTATCTCAAAAAAATTATCTCGAAAAAAAACGACCAAAGTGGTGCAATTGAGTAAGTAAACTTCCAGGACTTTAGAAGAAATTTACATTTAATTAACAGTTGTCGTTTTAGTAACATTTTCGGATGTCAGATGGCATTATAAATTTAACCTACACAAGAGCTAAACTTGTACAAATGAATGGCCAATATTAATGTATAACTACAGGTAGATATTATAGTGTTAAGCTATTGTATTTAGCTACGCACATACTTTAAAAAATAGTTATGTATTGTATAACAAGAAAACATTAAATATTATAACATCAGTATTTACACACCTCGTTATTGTAGTGTATTCATCTTCACTGAAACATAAAAATGCATCAACAATATATAGTAGCAATACTTTAAATTATTCGATTACATATATGTCAAAACCATGTACTCTTTTATACAATTTTTGAACAGTGAAACATAGTAAAATTAAAAATTAAAAAATTCTAAAGGTTACGTTACATTATATTAGTCAAAACAGCATACATTTTCACAATATTTAAACAATCGTGTAACATTAAATTTATATATGAAATATAATAATATTGCAAATGTTTGTTAAATATTTATTCAAGTAACAAAAATACCCATTCAATGTTCTAGATCTCAGTGTAATCTTAGCAGAGAAAATATGATTCGAACAAACACTTGGATATGATCCTACCTACATAATAAATATGTCAGTAGCGGATCCAAGGGGAGGGTTAGGGGGAACAACCCCCTCGGGATTAGGACAAAAAATTCCCGTTTGACACTTTATATTTTCATATTTTAATCTTAAATCATAAATGTATCTTACAATACAATATACTCGTATACATGCATTACATAATAACATTTCATATAACTTTTTCTTAAAACATGTTTATGTTGAAAACAACTATGAATTACAGGCTGCAACTTTCATCGTTACACACTCTGATATAGAGGCTCGGCTGAACACCCCGTCATACGCAGTCGGTGATTGTTCTGAACCCCCCCCCCCCCACCTCAACAAAAACCTGTATCCGTCCTTGTATGTTACAAACAAAAATGTGCACCTTAATATTATGGTTACATACACTTAACTATATATATATTATATATATTGGCCGAAGCAGTCGAATTAGCATTGGGCGAACGGCCGAATTTAAGGGCTAACGGGAAAAAGGTACAAAACAATATTGCAACTGAATTAAGTCTTTGACTTTCTAATCATGGTAGCACTGTAGTTATACACATGCTATATTTAGATTAATGTCTGAGCTGAGCAATTTATATGTCTAATGAATCAACCCTCTCATCATGACATTAACTTCATGAATTTCGAAACAAAATTTCTAAATATGACAGAAATTGCACAACTCAAATATGATGAAAATTAGTTAAGCTCTATACAAAGCGCAAGATAACACTAAACTGACGTGATATTAATACCTATTTTGTCTGTTGAAACTACAGGAAACGTTTGTGAATGACAATTAAAAAGTACGAACATGTTTGAAAAAAGGACAAAAAAATGATAGAAATTTTTTCAAATTGTTTGTATATATTGATTTGGTGAATGGTTCTAACATTTTTGATGAACAATTAAAATTATCAAACTGCATCCCCAATTAGTATGGTTGAATGTATTTATGCTAAGATAATGTATTTAGTGGATCAAAAAAATATTTACAAAATTATATAATAATTTATTACATGTTGTTCAACAAACATTGAATATATATTAAACATGTATTCCCAAAAAACGATATTATGTAGATGCTATTTACTTGACTAAAATAACAAAAATACTGAGAATTTACAGATTAAATGCCTATACAACATGTTATATTATAAATGGATTAGGTGAATCTGTATATTTCACAAAAAAAACTAAGAAATTAAACAAAGTTGAACGAAATATTATCTAAAAACTATGTTTACAGTATATTTACTACTTATACTGAGCTAAGGGAGTTTTGGATGTCACAGAATAATCCAAACAAGTTACACATGATACAAGATCAAACAGATATACTAAAAGAGTATTGCATTTGTTTCCTTATCGACATTTCTTCACCCTTATTCTAATAAGTAATTTTACATCCGCAAACGAATATGTGGGAACATTTTGTAGACAATTAATTTGAGTAAAATTTGGTCAACTCTATTTCCTGCACATATTAAAATATGTTTGGACAAATCCTACCGCTTCAATCATGATTAAATGATCAATTTTGAATCGATAAACTGCTGATTAGTAAACTTCCTGATCTAAATAGTATATTATGATAACATGCATAATATGATATTATGAAAACATGAATGCAAATTAAAATGTCTTACAGTTTGAGTTTACTGACAATTAGTACAGTGAGTGGATTTTACAATCACTCTGTGGTTGGGGCATCAGCTGTGCCCACACTGGTCGCATATCGAGCGGCACCTCTTTCCACATTCATTGCAGCGCTCTGAATTGTTTTGCAGAGGACGGGCTGCAGGAACGACAACTGCTGGTTTAATAACAACACCGATTATTGAGGCACACTTCTTCGCATCTCTTAGTGTTCTTTGGGCCACAGCTCGTTCAGAAATATGAGATGTCGCCATTTGGATTGTTAGATTGCGTAGAAACGTATTTCTGGGTTGCGTATATCCATTTTTAAGCGTTGAATGCAGCAACATCCAATAGATTGTAATACAGAAGAAGAGGCCAACGCGAAGTTTTGAGGCGACAAGTGAATTCCTCGATGTTTTCATCTAATGCATCGACCGCACCTTTTCCTATATTATAATCTTTTATCATGAATGGCTTTCTCTGTTCCACGTTGTCCTCCACATCTGGCAGCGAGTGACTAGAGCTCAAAAGGATTACACTACGGAGACGTCGAGGAACGTAAGCTACAAGAGTGATTGCGTGATCGTGCTCAAAGGCAAAAATGGATGAGAACTGCTGGAGATGCCTAGTATTTTTTAATTTGGGAGGTTTTTTCCGTTGTATATTATATATTATATATAATTTTCATATTATATAAAAGTAGGTGTTTTATACAGAGAAACTAAAAAATGATGCTGGACTACATTTTGTTCCCACATATTAGAATAAGGGTTAATAAACGAGTTAACTCAAACTAATGACATTGTGTATGAGAACTGTCCTGCAATTAGCTTAGTTGACAGTTGGATACTTCACATGTGAACCACCCGTCGCTTCGTGGTATAGTTTGCTTCTGATGCCCTAACATAATTTCTGCTGTCAATCACAAAAGTAGAAATCACGTGTAGAAAAAGATGCTGTGTCACTGAATCTAATATTTAGTTCCAAATGGCCAGTTTTGAATCTCCTCGCAATACAGTCCTTGAGTCATCAGCAAAGAGTTCTTCCAAACTGACGAACTAACACAACTGCTTCGGAATAACGCAAAACAGTTACATAATTGAGGATATACATAGGAAAAACCATATTCTTTTATTGTTTGTAAAAGGTCGAATTTTGAAAATACAAGCATTACTATAAAATTAACCTTTATTGAATTCTTCACGTTAAACATAATATTCTCGAATACACGTTTATGATTTCACTGTAAATATATCACTAAGCGAATATCAAGCAATTAATAAATGTAATTCTGGTAGTGGTTCAGAATTGATAAATGAAAGCAATTGTTACACACAGTTTTGCTTTTGATGGATCGCCGACTCTGTAGCCGTGGCTGCATTCCAGGTTAAAAACATGTTCACTTCTCATGAGCATTCTTAATTTTCTGCACCCTTGAATATAAATAAATCCGCCGCTCTAATGATGTTACATTAACAAAATAGGATGAATGACGCGTGAGAATTCCGGTAAATAATTGTATCTGTCAATTTAAAGTTTATATTGCCAAGGTAACTGTTCTCCAACCATTAAGATATTGAGGAAAGATAACTTAAAATGCTCAGAATATCCGTAATTCTCAACTTTGAATGTTCATTGGTTAAATGTTTTATAATTTGTACATTTAATAATATCTACAAATATAGTAGATTTTGATCAAAAGCATATTTAAAAACACGTGACCTATTGACCTATTTGACTAATTGACCTATTTTAGAAGTAGGTCAAAATATAGCGTCACTGATTTCAACACAGGTGATTATTTTTGTAACAAAATTGTGAGAATACATCTTATAATAGGCATTAACATTAGATTGGTCAGAACTGAAACTGTGGGAAAAAGAATGGTCAGAGTGGAAGAGAGTTCAAATTGAAATCCTCCCAAAAAAAAAACTGATGGGCTGGGGTCGGATCTAAATTAGGTTGAACTATGAAAATCCAGGTTGGTTGCAATATAGGGGCTAAATAGGGTTCATACTTGGGACAAAACTGTCGTCAATATATCAGTTCCTTATGCTCACCAGGCGGAATGCATTCTGCCGGGCAGGGTCTCTGGGCTTCTGATCGCAGCATCCAGCAGCTGTACCAGAGAGGCGAAGTTGGGTCTCTGGCCCCGTTCCCCTCTCCAGCACTCCACCATTATCCGAGCCAGCACCTGTACACGAGGAAGTACATAATATAAGGGGAGGGCGGGCTCACTCGTTATTACAATGCAATGCTTTTTTTGAAATAGTATTTACAGAATGCGGTACCAAGTTTATTGTTGAGTATTCAATAAGTTGCTGCTAAAATGAATTCTTTAACCCTTCATACGTGGACATATTTTGTGGGGTTTGCTACGTGGAGGTGGGGGTTCCCCCTGGAAAAAACAAACATCCTATTATCCGATTAAGCTGAAATTTGGTATACAGATACCTTCTAAAGATTTGTCTAACTATTTTAATTTTCAAAACAATTAATTGATTAGTATAATTTTTATGACCTGATTACGTTATAAACTCCAGTTAGGAAAACTATAAAAAATTAACCATATATGCTACAAGTATTGATCAATGCAACCAATTGACTTGATTATTTTTGCATCTGATTCTAGATAACGATATCTATTTTTATTGATATATTCTTATAATTATACAACTTATATAAATAAGCTATAAGTAGTATAAATGCTAGTTGAGTATTATTTTAAATTGCTGGTTATTTTAATATATAATTTTATTATTCAAGTTATATGTATATAATTTATGATAAACTTATTTTTTTATTAATATTGAAAATTGTAGATTCTAATATCATCGGCAAGTATGAAAACCCAGGGGGTATAAAATAGTTCAATAATGACAATTTTTTCTGGTATGTAAAAATATTCGAAATTAGATTTGTTATATTTGTTAGTTAGATTAAAAGTATTTTAGCCACTGAGTAAAAAAAATCAGGCTAATACATTATATAGTTCAATCAAAAACTTAAATTTCTTCGGAAAAAAATTGCCATACCACCCCTCCACGTACGAAGGGTTAAAAAGAAAACAGTTTTATTTCCACAAAATAATTATTTTAATAGTGTGTTTTAAATATTCATGGCACGATAGAATAAAGTCTTGATATAAGGCATGATATAACATAATATGGTTTCTGTATTGTGATTGGCTACAATATCTCGAAATTTCAAAAAATAATTCTTAGTGAACAATAAGATCGAAGTATTATTAAAGGCAATAATCCAGTTTTTTGCATAAGTAAAATATTAATTTGCCAACAGTATTTATATAATAATAGAGGTTTCAATTCTGGTTCTCAATTCCTTATTACGGGAAACATGAGTAAACATTCAATATATGCGAAACAGTATCATAATATATACGTGAAGAGTATAAAAAATAGATAAATATAGTTTTTAAATGAAGAGGACGATGGCGAATTTTTAAAACATTGTATTTCGTTTATTAAATAAACATGTTTCAATGAATTAGAATTAATTGTCGAATTATTATAGAATATTTATTAAATTATTTTATATTATTATTACTATAGTATACGAAAAATCTTATTAAACAAATTGATAATAAAAAGGAACGCACATACTATGATGTCTAAAAATTATTATATAAAGTGACGTATGATAATAACGAATTATTTGAAGAACCATTTAGACTGAAAATTCATTCCTTGATTGATAATTCGAATTTATCTCATGTTTATTTGAGATAACTTTGATACACGATTTGAAATTGTCACGACATGAAACCCAATTACTGGACCACTGCATTCTTCTAATAATTAACCCTTCATTTTTGTAGCCAACACTTTTGACGGTATAAATGACTTCTATTAAAGACCTTTTTCTTCATAATTAATGTACAATAAAACGTGTTGACTTAAAATAATAGCTATTAGTTAAGGAAATGCTTCTACTCTTTTCATTTTAGAACTAGCTCATTAATGTATCAAAATACAATTACAGAACAAATACAGGTACATATAGACATAGGTATATATATGTCTCAAATGAGTGAAAGAACAGCGTCTACCTGAGGACATCCGGAGGGCGCCTGCAGTCGATACCCCCGCTCTACCACCTCCCTGATGACGCGCTGATTCGACCATGCACCGTAGGGCCGGTCACCCTGACTCATCACCTCCCACACCACCACCCCGAAGGCCCAGACATCGCTGGCTGTGGTGTACTTGCGGTACATGAGGGCTTCAGGGGCGGTCCAGCGTACCGGGATCTTGCCGCCCTACAACAATCAACGCGCCGTGGGTGTAGTTGAAACGCTATCAAACGGGTATCGCTATTTTATATCAACAGTGTGTGTTAGGAGAGTTTGACTGCTGTTATGACTTTTGACTAGCTACTTCCAGATAAGGCGAAAACTTGTAATTTTACACGATTGTAGGTAGACGTTCGTGCTTCAGCATGTTACATTAAATTTATTTATAAAATTGGTAAAATATACTTTAGTAGAATCTTCAGAACGTCTTGCCGGCTTTACTTAAGTGCATATATGAAGAACTACCAAGTCGTCTTGAAAGAAACTGAAGACTATTATAAATAAATAGGATATAACAGATGAAAATAAACTATCGTGCTAAAATTTAATTTACCAAATATATTGGAAGTAGTTAAACCACAGCAGCGTGGTTGCTTCAATATAATTATGAAATTCCAGTACATTTTAAGAAGGTATTACCAGATATTTTGACGGTTCATATTTTGGTTATATATATGAAACATATAAAAACAACAACTTTGTCAACAACAAACATAAACTTTCAAAGCTGGACTCCAAATAAATGTAATGAGAACAGATATGATGGTCACTCTTCTGGTGTTAGATGTGATATCAATCACGAAAAACAAATGTGTGCTATACCTAGATGTGAACGTTTCAACAGCGTCACTAATTAGCATGAGCCGTCTTAATACGCCTGACTTCAGTTCTGACTCCTTGATCTTTCAGATGCTTTTTGATCTCGTCTATTCACAGCTATCATCGAAACCAATCTTTTATACAACATTAACACATATGCTACTTGTAAATGCTAAAGAGTAGTTTCGAATGTCAAATTAATAGAAACTAAACGCTCACATCTTCTCAGAGCATCATTTTTGATGTCTTTTCCCGTAAGAATTACGAACCAGGAACTCAATGAAAGGAGTTGCTTAACTCCTCCTAGTACTCGAATTAAGAAAATGAGACTAAGCCTTGCTGGACACATCCTAAGATCAGAGCATTACTTTTCAAAATGTTAGTGCCACACTGGCCAATCATCATGAACAACTCACCTGTAAAATCTAGTCTTAAAGCACTTCATTGATAACGAAAATTAAATGATATTAATATTTTCTATACCCTATATACATAATCTGTTATATAATTGAAAACGGTATATAATTTTACTCTGCATACAATAACTAACAATAGTTTTTGTATATTGTTCATAAACATTTATCTCTGAAAGATTCAAGTATTTTGTAAAATTTAAGTTTTTTTAAACATTTTAAAACTAATTTATAAAAAACTTATTACAATAGTTCGGCCCATGCATAAAATATAACCAGTTAAGAGCCTAATAGTAATAGATTCAGAAAAAATATGTAATATACTTTTAAAATGTAGATAATTCTTTTAAAAAATCAATGAATTTGATGTCAATTATAGTAATATCTAGAACATGTATTATACTTAGCAGAGGTTATGTTTACATGATATATACATGACTGATAAATATATGTAATTTAATATATTTGAGCATAACATTATTGAAATTCAATATGGGTTAACTCCGACATGTATATGAGTTAATGCAATAAATAAAATAGTATTGACAATTTCTTTTCAATTGCAACAATAATAAATTTTCAATAGGTTATGAAAAAATTCCATTACTTTTCCAGGATTTCCATGGCTATTTTATTTTTCAAGGCTTTTTCGGATTTATTGAATTTCCATTTTGCGTGTAATTTTCCATTTTGCGACTGTAATTATTTTTACTATCATTAAAATAAAAATTATAATATGAAGTACGACAATGTTTTGTTTGTTTCTATCTATTTGAAAAGGTAAAGTAGAAACCGAATGACTATTGAAACATTTATGTAACATATATATTACAGTATTTCAAACGCAACCTTAACATTTAAGCACGGTCCAGGATTTTGATAAATTCAATTTGAACTTATTAAATTCCTTTATGAAATTTAGCATCATAGAGACATTGAACATGCACAAGTGTTTACTTATTTGTCTTGACTTTATTTTGCAGATTGCTAACAAGACTAAACCTACATATTTTAATTATCTTTGATAACCACCAGCATATACTCCTGATAACACCATGTGCTTGCTATGATTATATGCCTCCTAATATTATAAGCGAGTCACATTTAATGACAATACTACCGCTACGATGCACACATATTATGGTTCAGTCATATTAGTTCAAAGTACGTCATAACTAATAGTCAAAAAATACTATCGGATTCATATTCTTTTTCAAAGTAAAACTGTCAATAGTTATACACAAAGTAACTATGAACATCCCTTAGCCAGCGTTTCACAAAATTTAGGAGGCACATACGGCCGATAGGAGGTTGTTTGGTGCCTGATTGACTAGAGAAATAATCATTAAAATGAAAAAAAATTAAACAAATATAGCTTGCTTTTTTTACAGTATACTTATTTGAGCTGACCGATTGGTGAAAAGCTTCTTCATATGTGGCCTTCGATACTACGAAGTTTGGCGAACACTGCCTTAGCCACCCTTCAAAAAGTAGATATATACTTTACTTTGAGCAAATTCCACTCCTCTCCAATGTACTCTTTCACACGGATACTTTTAAACTCCTTCGCAGTGGTCGTACTGCTCCAAAACAATCTACAAATTGTCTAATATTTTACCGACACCCAGGAGAGAGATACTTGTAAGGAATGGAAGTCGGTACACTTGGCTACATACGTTTTGTGGAGTTATTAACCATTTTATATACTACGATTTATTTAATGTTTAATATTTAATGTATTTAAAGTTCTATTAAATACATGTTTGCAATCCGAATTAACTGAATTAACCGAATTAACAATCCGAATTAACTGCTTTATTTGTTACCAAAAAAAGGGAAAATGTTTAAAACTTAGTCTTTTCACCAATGTGGTGTACGCAGCTGAGCAGTCAAGAGACAGTTCACGGGAAAGACCGAAATCGGCAACTTTGCAGACCAATTTGGCATTGATGAGAATGTTGCGGGCTGCAAGATCCTGAAATTGGAAGAAATATGAGATTGAGAGAGGTATAGTGGGACATATATGTCAACTTATAATTACATCTTATACAAAATTTTAGAGTAACATATCTACAGGATTCCCTACCATTTGAAACAGTGTTATTAATTAAATCTGAAGTTGTGTTTACCCTGTGAATGAAGTGCATGTCGGAAAGATAATGCATTCCCGAGGCAATTCCATGCAGCATTGTGGTCAGCTGGAAGGTCGTAAACTTGCCAACGTTTAGCTGAAAAATTGAAAGAAAATTATAATTAAAATATACCAGCTTTGATAAAAATTTGGTCATTCGTTACAGAACATATTATGGTCATCCACAAAGCACAGAAATATTTGTTCTGTATTTAATAAATACAATTTAAACGTGTAAGTAATATTTTATAAATTAAAATAAAATGGGTTTCTGATTATTTAGAAAAATAATGAATGCAGAGAATACTCAGTCTAACATATTAAAGATTATGAGGATTAGCTTACATCGAGTTTATCAAAAAAAGGAGAATTATGTGCAGATCGGAAAAAGATGATTCAAGAAATAATTATAATTTTAAGTAATAATTAATAATCGTAAAATAATCACCGCTAATTGCAGAAAACGATGGGTTTAAAACAGTTAAAATCAAGAGGTGGTGTGCGGTGAATTTTTATCTGTGGAAAAAAATTAAACTACTAATTGAAAACATTACAATATAATATTTTCTGGATCAAAATAAAATATTTTCCAAAGTGTAAAGGGAGCGCAAGGGACACGTGACAATTAATGATCTCGCAAAATATATATAATTTAAAAAATACTATACTATATATAAAATTGAGTTTGTGGCGTTAAAACTCCGTGATCGATCATCGTTATAATTGGCACCTGTAGGAAGCGGTCGAGCGATCCATTTTCCATGAACTCGGTGACAATCCAGATGGGCGAGGAACGGGTGACCACTCCGCGCAGAGCGATCACATTGGGATGACTGAACTGACCCATGATACTCGCCTCCGCCAGGAAGTCGACCTGATGGATGTCAGATAGATCGGAGGATCACGTCATGTAAATTGATTCAGTAGTGAGAGATATTGATTAGAATATTTTTAGATTTTGAGGTAGTTTTGACTTATTGATTTTAATAATTGATAACTAAAATAGTTGAAATATACGAGTAAATTATGATTTCTTAACTTAAAATGTTTTAAAAAATGTTTAGTTAATAATATTATATGTTATAGTAAATTTGTCATAATTTACATTTTTGTGAACTTTTATCAAAATCATAACTAACGATGCATTAAAATAGGACAAACTCGATATAATAAATGTCGACAACAAACAACTCAATTGCATATAGGCCTACTATTTTTATTACGAGAAATATATAATGACAATTTAGTTAAATGTACAAAAATATGTGTTGTTCAAATGAATGCGATTTATTTAACAGCATATGATGTTCGTATTTCTAATAAATTTCTAATTCGTATTCAAAATAGAATTTCTAATCAATTTAGGTAAATTTAATTTAGAAGATATTATTATATAAGAAGTTAAAAAATATCGAAATATGCCAATCCAAACTTTTTTAGGTTTAGGCCTATACTACAGTGTATGATATATGATCTATTATAACGCATAGTTGATGATGTGATATGAATTATTTTCGTGAATTATATGCAAACAAAACACACGGACTTTTAATCGATAGAGTACAATACACAGAAACTAAAAAATGAAGAATTTGAAAAAATTATAGTTATACAAACTCTGGTCTTTGGCCATCTTTTGTTATGACGAATGAATAATGCTTTAAAAATTCATTCAATATCCTATACATAAAACTAGTTTAGATATTTTACGAAATAATAACGTTTTATTTCACATAATAAAAACACAATACTAAATAAATTCTAAAACACACCTTGTTCTTCTCCAGCGAGTTTGATTTGAGGGTTTTCACCGCGACCAGCTGGTTACAAGAGCCTGGTATGGACAATGCTCCTTTGCAGACTTCACCGAACTCGCCTGCCAACATGCGTTGAGGTAATTATTTAGGGTACAGGAGAGCGTAATTGCCTTATTAGGTTAGGTTAGATTTGTTTAGTTCAAGTAAAATACACACAAGGTGTATTTAATATAATTGACTTAACGGATTTAAATCGTCTAAATAAATATATGTTTTTAAACCAAAGTTAAGAACAAAAAAAACACAAAATGCAAAAACAGTATAGTCATGTCAGAAACCAGTATAGCATATATCTATGTATGCTAGGAAATAATTAATCAAAGCTATCATTTGATTAATATTCATACAACAAATAATAAACAAATGTATAATTTTTAAAATTATATATTTGTGAAATTCAAGCGTAAAATATCAAAAAATATACTCTTCAACGGTATGCTATTTATTAATAAGATAGTAGTATATCATGTTAAATGATAAATGTAATACAAATAAAACATATATGTGAAAAATCCGACACAGCTCGTCACAAAAATTTAACAAAACAAACTTACTCGAAATTAATTTTAACAGAATTTAAATTAGCCAATAAATTATTTAATTTTAGACGTTACAAGTTTATATTATAGATATTATAAAATATATAATAAACACACAAACGCCGTATAAGAATAACAGCAATTTTATTATAAGGATTTAGAGTGGAGATACAACTTTGAGAAAATAGTTTTGACACGATTTTTTCAGACACATTGAAATATTATAAATTTGCAAATTCAATTTAACATTGGATCCAAACATCATCCTTTTAGATATACATAGTCCTCTTAATTCCAGTAATTATTATGATCACTTTTTGTAATTTGTATATCTCGTTCTCATAATGGTCAGCTAATAGGTTTTCATCCAATTAACAACTGTTGAACTGCTGCCTATGAAGTTGGTTAGTTCCACTGGAGTCTCTCTGCAATGCCCTCACCAAGAACGTTGATCTGTTAGCATTTATAACCTTCAAGGTAAGTCTTTTGTCTTGATAGAGAGCAAGTTGCTGTTGGATGTTGAGTATAGATTTCATCTTCAGGATGGTAAAGTATTCTTAGTATATCTCGAAGCATTGAAATTGTGAGTCAGATAGGCCCTACTATGAAAATGAATTCCCTTGCAATATTATATAAAATATTAGATACTATTTGTTTTTAAATTAACATTTTTTGGGAAAACGGATATTAGATGAGTCCATGACGGATTTTGGTTACAATAAATATTATTAATTTAGGCTTATAGATACAGCATAATTAAATCTAAACTATGAATGTAATTAATTTACAAATAGGTTTTACAATTAACGTATTCAATTATGGTTATTCTCGATCGTTTAAGAATTAATTAAAAAATATATAATAATATTTTTTAATTCTTAGGAAATGATATAAGCCATTCACGCTTATAATGGATTATTTGGCGTATTTAATATTATTACTTATTGTTAGAAAAAAATATTTGAACAATTTTTTTGTCGTAAAATATAGTTTATTAAAAATACAGTGCTCCACTTGAAAACCACACATAACACAGAAAACATGGCATAGTGGAACGAACGCACCTTCGCCAATAACCATTTCGATAGTGATCCAAGTCCTCTCAATCTCCTTGGTGAACTCGCGCACCGCCAGAGTCGGGTCTTCATACGTGTAGGGGTCGATGTAAGTTCTCACCACACTTCCTGTCTGATAGAGCTGCATCGCCACTGCGTGCAGAGGGGGGGGGGGGGGGAACACAGGGAGATCAGTCAAGCCCATAAAATATAGCGCGAAAAAGGATAAAGTTAAACATATTTTAGTAAAATTAGCCGATTTGGAAATTGCGTATTTTTGGTAATTCAACTTTAATAAAATATAATACGGTGATGCAGAAAATGTGCAGTTCACCCCAAAATGTTAATTAAAGTGTGATAAAATATGTTACATAACAATAAAATACTTATTATGTAATATGATTATGCAACGTTTTTTCCTTAATATATAGATCAAATCATGGGATTCTGCGCACACAACCAACAACCGAAACAATGGAAGGATATTATTTTAATAATAATTTTATAACGGGCCTATTTTAACATAGTCTAACATACTAATTGGACTTTTTTTAAAACTCTGAAATTAGATGGAAGCACACGTACTATAAACGAACACAGTGAAGCCTTTGATATGACATATTAATCAAATTTTGAAGACCACATTTTTCTGTGAAATCAAGAAAATGAAAGGTTGATTTTCAAAATGGTCATTTGCAGACACAAATTAGTACTTTTTCTTTTTCCATCTTAAGCGTATTGATAGTTATGAAATGAGAACCAAAAAGAAATAATTATGAATTTAGGATAATTACATGATTTTATACTATTTTTACTTGTTTTATATAAAAATATACTAATGTGATGATGTATAATCATTTAAATAAAATAAGCAAATAAATAACAATAATGAATAAATATGACTAAAAAATACATTCATAAAGCTTACTGTTGCAGTAGGGTTGAGCATTGCAATGGCTGATCGTTTTTTCTGGAATTTTTGATCTAAAAGACGAAATAATATTTTTTTGTAAATTATATAATATAAAAGCGTTTCATACTTTTCTTGTGTAGGCACCAATGTACATTCGTAAAGATAAAGATTCTAAAAACATCTCAAAATGATAGAAGACATTTATATAATAATATTATATTGTATCACAAATATCATATAATCATATAATCATATATATATATATATATCATATTATGACATGCGATTGTTTTACTAAATATTGTTAAAACATATTGATGACCTCTGCTTTTGTTATGCAAACAGTTGTGTATGTTTGGCGTTGGCCATCTTTTATATGGATTAATACAGCTTGCTAATAAACATTACCCTGTTTGTTCTATTCAATATTCAGTTATCCATAGAAGCCGCACAAAAACTATGTTTATTACTTATATCCGCCGATCTATTCAAAAACGTTATATTATTAAGCAGACGATTTGAGTTCACGGTGAATGACTCAATTTTTCTGTAATCAATCCGCCATTTTTGTGGAGGAATATTAATCGATATATACGGTTTACACGCTGGTCATCATGAAATCTGACTTTATTAGTATTTACGGTTAAGATCGAATAAACTAATAAGATACAGAACTCTTCTCCATGGATGACATCTGCTTAATATTTATGTACAACTAAAATAGTAAACAAGCATAGTCAAAATAACATATAAAATCAATATTTTAGAAAAATAAATAGTAGGTACCAAGTAGATTTAGTTATTAAAATGATACACAATTTGACCAATTGCGGATATTATCCTCAAATTACAATTATCATACATTTAGAAAGAATGTTTTCGATTTTGTTAAAATTATAACAGCAGTTAAAATTTGTTACATATTTTGTGTCATCATTAGTAACTCAATAAGTGATTTTGGAAAAAAAATTAATATAAATATCTTGCCACCGTTTCATATTTATTAAAAATTTAAACACTTTCTTAATGAATCAATACATAAGACATATTTTTAAATAATAATCGAAATCCATTTTAAGTTTTAACTACTATAACAATACATATTAATATAATCAAAACAGCACATCATTTTTAAATAAAAAAGGACAAAAAACACATTTTTGTCATTCAGCTGGTTTTGTATAAATACTCTATAAGAACATAATAAGTGTTTATACGTCAAATTTTATTATCGTATCTCATTAAAAAAAAAAAATCATCAAAAAACGACAAATTTAGTGTTTTTAGAAAATAATGACGTAATTGATGTTAAAACACGTAACAATTATGAGAAGTTCCATGTGGCTCAATAGTTCAAATTTCAAACAGATCAATAAGGCACTTTTTGAACTACATCAACCTATCAAATAATTGTGTAATATTTTCCACCAACCAGACCTGTCCGTACTGTTAAGTTGTACATCTATTTCATGTATTGTATATAACAATGGGCAACCTCCTGCCCTTTTCTCCCTCCCCTACCGAATGTATCGCGTCCAGAATCCTCGGCGAGACATGATGAGGAGAGCCAGCACCGCCAGTCCGATGCAGACAATGGCCGACACACAGGTGATCACGATGATCTTGGTCGCTCGCTTGAGACCGTAGTTGCCATCCAGCTGCTGCCCATCCTCGCCAAAAGTGTTCTCGAAGGACGAACCTAGTACGATGCAGGCAAATGCGGAAAACCACAGTTAGTAGTAAGGAAAGGTTGGTCATGGGCACCAATAAAATACCATCGATTTAAAAATATATACGTTCTAAATATTACTTTTTCTTTTCCTTTGGTAGTGTTCTTTGTAGAAGGTTGACTGACATGTATCTCCACGAGTTTCTAATCTTCTTCCGAAGTACACACTCCGAATAATATTTTTCTGTCCATTTTATATGATAATATGCCCAAATTATTTCATATTTTTTTCTTTTGTTTTTGTTTACAAGGAATTTTTCATCATGTTTCAACTTTAGAACATCTTCGTTGGGCACCCTGTTACTGTATGTGTGCAGAATATTTTCGTCTCCATTTCCGTATTTCAAAGGCATATCTTTTTATAAATACTTTTTTGTCTTATTAGGTTCATGTTTCATCTGTATATAGAAGTGTTTATATTAAACAGTAATATAAAATTCCATATTTCTAAATTTTATGCAAATTGTTTTGAGACTAGCACATATACACTTTTAAATATGATGAAAAATATCATCAAGTAATTAAAAAATATTAACAATATAACTCAAAATTTGAGTAACATTCCAATTTCTAAAGACACCATTTAATGGACTTGTTGAAAAAATTATTGAACAAGAGGTTTTATGGACCTCTTAACGAGGCTTGCCCCAACAGTTGTGGAAAGGGACTTCAAAATACTGATTCGGATAAATGCTAATGATGGCAATCCATGTTCAACACAAGTTATCCGGTATGCATAATACTAACTTTGATATTTGAACGCGATATTTAAAATGCTTGAGTGAGTTGATACAAGTCACGTGAGTTGCAGGATGGAGCGCTGTAATACCTTGTTGCGAAATGGGGTGAAAATGGCTGCGAAAAAGGGGGAGACATAAATTCTTCCCGCTTTTCTGCCCAATAATAATATAAGTTATTATTTTTTTTAAATGTGTATTTTTAATACAATTTACTTCAAATTTAAATAAAATTAATTAACGTAAATGTTGTTACAATTTCACGTTGAATGTTTAATCATTAAATTAAATCTGACAAGGACGTTTAATCATGACTAATAAGTAATACATCCAATTTTACTGACCAGGGTATTTTTTGATTACCATGGCATCACTGAATTGACCCCAGCCGAAAATGGTTTTGCCGCGGACCTGCAGAGGAAAGTAATAATAGACTTCAGAGTAATAGAAGTTTATGAAATCACTTAATTGACAAAGAAAATAACCTTGATTACAAAATACCAAAGCAGTATTTAATTTCCTGTATGATGAATATTCAATATACATATAAGTTGATCGCGTTAATGCTTCAGTTGTAATTAATTTAATTTTACTCACGTCAACACTTTTATACAATAAAGCATAATGTATATCGTGTTCCTATCAATCTTAGACGAGATATTAAAATTCAAAAAGTAAATACAAGTTAAAGCGAGATTTACATTTCATTTGAACAAATATTTTTAAGAAGTTCAGCAATTTCAAAGCAGTTCATGTCCGTGATTGATAGAGACATACAGAATAATTCTCTTGTTTACACCACGAAGGTTTGCTTGCATCAATATAGTCTATTTACATATGGTTCTGACCCGTTGATAGAAAGATATCTATACACCTATATATACAGTTACGATGGTTCAGGAGGATCAAAATCAGTGGTCTATATTCTCGTGTAAAGTTCGTTCGAAAATGTTTTGTTCGCAAATTATCTCATTTTATTCGTAAGATATGTGAACGATAACTATATGGAAATAATGTACGTCACATCAAATGTTGTCTGATATATATAGGGCTAAAGATAAGATAGTGAACAATACACCTTTACATTTTAATGAATGCTAAAATCAATCGATATATATAAATATAGGTACACAATATCACTGCATTATGCATTATCAAGATTTTCGTTAATGCGATAGAAATTAGGCCAGAAAATGTTTATATACGAGAGACAACGACAAAACAATCAGTAAAATTAGTCCGAAATACGTGTTGTAATAAGTTACCTAGTGTTTTTATTGGAACAAAATATTACTTGTGAAAACAAACAAAAATTGCTGTTGAAAAAATCTTGTTATTGAAGGTTTATCTGTAGAATATCGCTTGCATATACCAAAATAATTTTTGATAAAATTATGTAGAATAAATAACAAAATTGTGTACATATATTTACATATAAACATAATACCACTTTTTTATCGGTAACATAACATTTGGATCGTTAAACGTTTCACATGATCTTCGTTAACTATAATAAAACATACAAGATAGATTTAAACTCGGTTCTAGGATCTATCTTGTATATTATTCAATATAGGTCAACGCTCTTCATGACCATGTTACGTTCATTTTTTTTTTACTAATTAAGACTAAAGTAAAAGTCTATCAATCCACACCTTACTTTGCTAGAAAGACTATAGTCGAAAGTATCTTCCTTAATTAATTAATATTGGATATGGCTGAGCTACAAAATATTAAGTGGAATATACTAATAAACATTTTCCTACAAATGGTCGTTCAGAATATGATCAAGCAATCTATTATCATACTTACCTTTTGGTCGGTGAAAGTTTTGAATCTTAGTTTGTTTATTATTGGATATATTTCTTTAAATTTACTAAAACAAAATACTTAATAAAACTGAATATAAAATCTCTGTATTTAGGAATCGAAAAACTAGAGTAGATTAAATTTTAATTTTATAGAGAATGGCATTCTTGTTTGCAAGGTCGACTCCAAACATGTTTGCAAAGTAAAAGTTATACAATTTTATTTATAATCTATTTTTGTGATTGTACTTCTTGAGGAGTGGATTAGAATGTTTTTCCTTACTATAAATACAAATAATTATCTTTACGCATATTATATACGCTAGCAAAAACACAGTTTAACTGATTGATTAACAGATGCCGTTTATGAAATAGTTGTTAAAATAGTGTAATATTATGAAGTCAGAAATCGGTGATAACTTTGAAAATAAAAAATAACACAACTGATGTAAACAAGACAAATTTAGATCTTTTGAACCTGAATATTATGTCGGCTACGTAGTATTTTGCATAATCGCGTATGGCATAATCTATTGTTCTGTACTTTCGGATTAGGTACACACCTTGAAACTTATTGTGTCGCATTTGGTATAATTGA
>JAUZND010053565.1:0-19121 GCA_034780555.1 Coelogynopora nodosa | reverse complement strand
TAACTTTACATGTTCTCCAATAAAACTACCCATATTCACAGACTTATTCTTGTTCCTATAACCCACGGGGTACAACAGTAAGTCAGAAAAAGGGTAAGTAGGTCAGAAAAAGGTGGAAATGGGGATATATGAAGAAATAGATAAAGGAAGGATAAACATAAGTAAGGTAAAAATTTGTAAAAATAGTAAGGGTCGAGGGAAATATATAGTTTTTTACCACAATTGCAGTTTGTTGTTCTAATTTTATGCTTCTCAAAAAATAGTCTGTGTTGACAGTATTGAAAAATAAATATTAATGTAGTTTTTCACATTGAAATTTGTCGGACAATTCAAATTTTTAAATTACCTTGTCTAGTGTACATAACACGAGTTGTTTATTGTTCAACTAATAATAAAACCATTTTAGGAAAATGATGAAACAAAGATGTGATAATAAACTATATATTCACTAATAACTACAACTTCTTCAAAGTAGAGAGAAATCAAGGTACATCTTACTACTTATTATAATGTTATATAACTTATATCATTTTATTAATTATATTATTTTTTAATTTTAAATATACTTGAGAACAATTATAATGAAACTATTAGAATTAAAGATAATTTATAAATCAATATTTAGTAAACAATACATAAAATAAAACAAAAGAATCAATGTATAATACATTTTATAACATATATAGAACGAAAACAAATTATAATCAATGATAGCTGTATATAAATATATCCCCAAAAAACTCTATTTATACCATTTTTTATATTTTTTATATTTTTTTATACCATTTATACCATTTCCCTTTTTTTTGGAGATGATTTGCGGTGGTTTGATTTTTATTAATTTCTATAATTATTTATTATATAATTTATTTATTATTATTAAGTTTGTGGGGACTTATGGAAGTGATAATGGGCTGAAGCGCCATTAGGAGGAGAACCTTTTTTAATTAATCTAATATCACTTTTATGTTGGTTAAGTCTATTTCTAAAGGTTAGTAAGTTAGTATTGCTAGTAGTATGGCTAGTAGTATATTAAACTTTACATCATTTACAATATATTTACAAGTAGCAGAATGATTAATATGATATTTAACAGAATTTTTAGAACTTATAATTATGTGAGATTTAAATAAAATGAAAGAAACTTTTACCTTTATTGAAACCGCATTTAAATGACATATCATTTTTTAAATTATTTATTTTTCAGATAATGTTTGATCTGACAAGTATATCTTTAAAATTTTCAATCAACCACAGTTGAATGGTGTAACTTTGTTTTCAGATAATTAAAGTAACATAAAATGTTTATTGAACAATTAACGGAAGATGTTTAAGAAGAGGATTCTAAATAGTAACGAAAGGCACACAATTCCATTGAGAAGTATTTATATTTTTGTTGTTGAGTAAATTTTCGCGAGATTGATTTAACGTATGATGTTATTGTTTATAGCATCTGAAAATATAGAAGGTTTTCAGTTCGATAAATTTTTTTAATATAATATTTTGATTGCTAACTATTTTATAAAATATCTATTTCTAAAAAATGTAGAAAAGTTAAAAGCATCAACTAAAGGAATTAACTTAGCTGAATAACAAACAGCATTGAAAAAATTGGAATAAAACAGCACAAGATTAGAAGAATAAACTTATTTAAAAACTAAACATTTATTGAAAAATTTGTGAAAGCGGAGGTGTGTTTTAAGGAATATTTGCATCGTTTACCAAAACGTCAGAAAGTATGAAGTAAACGTAAAAATAAATATGTTCTAACAAAACCTGACGAATTATTTTCTTAACGAAAATGTAAAAATTAAAGCTATTTACTTTAATTAAAAAATGATATGACATTTACCAAGATTTCACTCAAATCTTTAATTATTAAATAATAAATTTACTTGGAAAATAAGGAGTGTAAATTATTTAGTTTGGAAATGACCCAACAAAATTAATTTGAAGAAGCAGCTGCAGTTTTATTTAATTAACAATAGAAATGTTTATTAAGGATAAACTAATTTGATAGTTTCGACCAGAAGTTTCGCCAATTTTTTTAAAGTGAGACTTGTCTTTCCACTGATAAACGAATAAAATGATGTTTTAAATCGCATTCATATACCTGTTTTAATCAATATAATACGTAAAATGATAATTGCTCCACAGAAGCACCTATTGAGCTGAAAATCAATCCTGCTATAATAAATACAACTTACAAGATATACAAGAAATAATAACAACTTCCAAAAGATACAAGAGATAATAACAACTTACAAGAGATAAGAACAACTTACAAGAGATAATAACAACTTACAAGAGATAAGAACAACTTACAAGAGATAATAACAACTTACAAGAGATAATAACAACTTACAAGAGATAAGAACAACTTACAAGAGATAATAAAAAAAGTTAATAGCTAATAACAACTTACAAAACATAATAACCACAATAAAGGGAAACTCTTCCTTGGCATTTATATTTCAAATAATCTTGCAAAACGTGATTTTTTTGTTGCTTTATTACTTATTATACTTATGAAAAAAAGGACATAAAATATACTATATTCGTTTGATCATATTATATTATATATGATATTACTATATATAAAATATACATACTATTATATAATATTATTATAACTGATTAAATCGTGAAGTATAATTTTATATATTTATATTTGTATACAGTGAATACTTTTGAGTGCATTCAAAATAAAAATAGCAGAACTACAAAACCACATTTATAATTGTTATACTAAACTTGTTTTATACTTTTATATACTTTTTTAAAATCATTTATGTTAATGAAATATTAATACAAATTTTAAACGAAAATGTTTGCACGAAAATATCGTTTAAGAAAAATTTGATAACTATCCATAGTATTTTGTTTGTATATTATAAATGGTACATAAATGGTAAATAAATGGTACATCAATAGTACATAGATGGTACATAAATTTTACATAATTAATACATAAATGGTACATAAATGGTACAAATAATATCAGTTGGTAAAAATAGGTTATACTTTACATTTTCAAATAAAAGCAGTTTCATACCAATGTAATTGATTCCGTATTTCGAAACATTTATATGTTATGATATAATATTTTATACATTGTAAAATCAGTCAAATCATAAAAATTGATTTAAAATATATATTGGAATAATTTGATGGGTACACAGATATCCAGACGAGACTAGAATGGATTCACAAAGTGTAAAAAACAAAAACAAACTTGAAATATGTATACATAATAACTATATTGAACAAAATGGATTGATATTTTTTTCTATCTAAGTTGTTTTACAATACTTCCAATATTATTTTACTAATTTGTAAAAAATCAGCTAAACGTATGTACTACTGAGCGTATGTCAAACTTAAGTGACAGAAATCTCAAATCAGTAAAAGATTAATGTCGAAATCACATGACAAATTAACGTTTTTTTATTGAACGATGTATTTGGCATCAAATTAAGTTGGCACCATAAAGAAATACTTTTTGATTTATATAGTAAACCCAACAGTAAAGATATATTTTACGCATTGTATATGATCCAACATTATAATTTAAAAAACTAGGATGCTAAATTAATATTTAAAATATACAAGTAACATTACTATTTATACTGTAATCAAAATCATATACAGTAATTAATAATAAAAAAATCCTTAAATAAAAAGTATGATCAAAATAATATAATCAATTCAATACATTTTAAGTCAGCTTGCAATAATTAAAATAAAAGCGCTTACATTTTTTTTATGTATATGTAAAAAGCATTAAAACAAAGACAATTTAATATTTTTAAAGTTTTGCTTATTTTGTATCTATAGAAAGTTATCATAAAAGGAAAATATTATTTCAAATATATTTTCAGAAATTTAAGCAATTTAAAATAAATAACAATGAATTTGAATCACAATACATACATCCATTTACTAACATATATATAATATTAATGATATATATTGATACTATTTCTTAATAAGGATTCAAAAAGATACTATGATGTCGAACCATGTACTTAATATAATACATATTTTATTCCCTAGTCAATGTTTGTAATAAATTCATCATTGGTATATTATCAGTAGTATAGTAATATCACAATTCCATAATTTTATTGTAAGATTGGAACAGAATAACATATATAGAATACTTAATATTTAATGAGGCTTCAGAATAAAATGTCAATTAAATAAATGCTTCTCTCTGAAAGGAGGCTGCTGATAAACTGTCTGGGAAAAATGAGTAGAGAAAAATGTGAGAAGAATGTGCGTATTTAGATGTGTTTTAAAGTATGCATATTGTAGATTAAATTATTGTAATTTCAAGTTATTGAACAAAGTTTCTTTTAATGTATGATGCTCGAAATGTAGTCTTAAAATAATAAAAGACAACTTAATAAAAGCTATTACATAAATAATTGTTCTAATTGATCGACATTGACAGAGCGGGCGTCCACCCCAGACGTTACACAGATATTCTGAGATACACTCATTCTCTCACAAATATTGTACCAACTATGTGATTAGACTAATTATGTTTGTTTATACATTGCTTGTTCATACCGCGTGTTAGACTAAATTAATTCATTCAGTTGCATGTAATGACTTAAAAGCTAGTCATTGAATTAATTAATATTGATAAATAATTTTCAATCAGATCAAATCCAAATAATATTTATTGTTCGTATTTAGGAACCAAAACACATTTTAAATAATCTTTCCATATTTATCACTATTATGTTAAATAATCATAATCATAATCATACACATATATTGTATATATCATAATCACATATAAATACGGATGTTAATTATAATTAGTAAGATTTTTTTGCAAAGCACAACCATAAAAAACATAATAAATTCAATTTATCAAAAAATACATAAATCATTATAATAAATCACAGTATAATGATACATTCAGTGTTTATCATTTGCATTTAAGTTCAAACGAATTTATAGTTAAAACAATTTTCAAACATTGAATCGGACGATTGTACGATTATTAAATGCAAGGGTGATTGCATTTTAAATTGTCTGTTTTTTGTCTGTTTCGTCTGTTTTATGTGCTCATCTTCTGCCTCTAGACAGTATCCACACATGTTCGAATTTCTAATACTATAGTATATAATATCCTTAGTTTGCACGTGTGCAAATACTATTGAATTTGATGTGATAAATAGGTATCTGCATGAAAATTACACTGTTTTAAATTTAATATACTCATGTTTTGATAAAAGATTAAATTGGTATACATAAGAGTTTATGTATGTATGTATGAAATATTTTTAATTATTCAATTATATATAATAACTAGTTTACTGTTGTGATAGTGGCAACCAATATATCCGTAGGATTGCTGCTCAAGGAAGGAGGAGGAAACAACCCTATGTGTTAAATGATAAAACCAGAAAAAATTTAAATATGGGATTTGAATGTGGTGCGCCCCATTTTGATGTATACTTTCTAGGAACAATTCACTGAACCGCCAACCAGGACTTTTATGACAGAGTTTACTGAGAACTTCAATCTGATCGCTTTATGAGGTCTGTTTAATCGTATTGTATTAAAAGTAAATTTATTTTACTGACCATTTTGTTGCCAAGGTGATTTGTAAATAATCGCGAAAATTCCACATAGTAGTATAAATATATTCTTGTCTTTTAAGTTAAATACTGTATGTGTAATAAATATTATTAAACGTTACATTCATTTCGTATTAGTGTTCATGAAATATTGTCATGTATTTTAACAATATTAATGATTGAACTTTTTAATACAATATAAATAATAATAGTATAAAAATCGCTTTCTTTAAATAAATATCACTGAACCTCCCTATTTAATCAAATTATTTCAAATTTTATAAATCGTATATAAGCTTTAATAATAATATAAATCCAAAATTTCATGAAAATCGGTTCTTAAGAAGTATGATTAAATATAAGATATAGTTTCCCTTGATTAGCATAGTGTATATAAGTAAATTTTACTTATATATACATACTTCGTCTGAAGAGGTTGTTTTACAACGAAATATTACGTTTTATTTTAATAACTAAGTAGCAAGGCTTCGTTTTCTATTTTACTTATATGATTAAATAGTTGATGGAGGTGGAAAATAGCGTGTTATGATGGTCATTTCAAAAATTGAAATGAAGCCGAAATGAAAATGTATTAAATACTTTTAAACATCTTTATGCAATAAAAAATAAAGTAGCGTGTAAAAACACTTTATTGGGAACGTGAAACAATTAATAAATTGTTTCACATATCCAATAAAGTGTTTTTACACGCTACTTTATTTAAATTTTTTTATTGTTAATTATGGGTATAGCCAAGGACTTAAATTCTTCATCTTAATGCATTGTTAAAACTGGTAAATACAATATATTACTTAAGCGTATATATTTTGTAATGTAACAAAAGCAGAAGACAAGACTTGAAGCAACTATTTTATTTCCAATCCAAAATCGCAATTAAAGTTAATTATTTACAAAAAACCTTGGTTTCAACAATCTAAACAAACGAATTTTCTAAATATGTATTGTGTTCGAGAAATGCACTTATAATGTCCCTCATTATAGTATGAGTCCACAAATAGAAACCTCCCCCACATAACAACTTATCAAAAAGTCTGCTATATGCGATTATTTCTCGTTTTCGTTGTCATGAATGTTACATACAGTAAAGATAACATACATAAACAGAACGTTTCATGGTGTTATTTTATACCACCTGCTGATTCCAACCACACAATACGTTTTATATTAGAAAGAGGAGGCAGATTAAATAATTATTTGTTGATATTACAAACCAGGGCTTCAGTTTGACAATTAGTATAGTGCTGCAGCAATATACTGATATAGATTGAACGTTTTATAATTTAACTTAAAATAAAATAATAAAATAAAATAATTAAACTGTCCTGGATTGAAATTAATATATATGATTAATATTTAGGCTGATTTTACTATCAATATAATAGGTTATGTGTTATCTTATTTATTGTATAATTTTATTATATTTGCTTTTGACTAAAAATATTGAATATTTTGAAAAAGGAATTTTTTTGTTTGAAAATTTAATACTAAAAAGAGATTTGATATATAATTAAATCAAAAACAAATTTAACATATAGTCTGTTCACATTATTAAAAAAAAATTTTTTACTGTAAATTCTTATTAATTAATTTAAAGTGTAAATTTTATAATTATTATTTTTGAAATAAATTAGTTATTAATAAAGAAATAACTATATTATAAGAGCTTGAAGTACAATACGCTATGGATATATTTGAAGTCTTTTTTTTGGTACATCCAATCAATTCTCAGTGATTGAAGTTGAACTCTAAATACTATATTTTTCAAAATTCTCGTTGAAACGAATCCAACCGGTTATTCTATGGCTGCACTACGCTATTTTTAAAAATAATCCATAATTATCGGTTTGAATCTATAGAGTACTTGTGGTTAATTTATAACTTACAGAATATAGCTCGGCGAGCACAAATTAGACGGAAATAACCTTGGCACACAGGGAGTCATGGTAACGAAAAACAAATAGGTACTCGATTTTGATTAATCGAACAATTTTCAAAAAATGATGGCTAGAAAATATTAATTCAATTTTTAGATTGTGAGAGACGACTTCCACATTCACTGAATCTTTTATAAAATCGAAACCCAAACTGGGGGTAGGACACCCCTGTAATTCTTAACAAATCGAAGAGGTAACGTGACTAAAGCAGCCGATGAACGTACTGCGCTGATGATACCGCTCCCTTACTTCTTTTGTCGTCTACAAATGGACAATTACGTTGGTCCAAGATTTATTTGACCCATTTTTAATTGAAACTTTCAACGCTTTTTATGAACAATATTGTATACCTTATGGCAAATATAGTATTTACTAGGTTTTGAAAAATAAAATGAAATATTCTGTTCTTATAATCGCGGTCGACATGTATTTTGTTATTTGCACATAAACCTCACATGTTTACAATACTAAAGAAAAACTATAAAGTGGATTACGACAATGTAGGTTATAATACTGTTTTATGTCCGAAAATATCGATTCACTTGTCATCGACCAAAATAATACACCCTGCAGAATATTTTGCGAAAGACAAAAACAAATATAAAAATATGCCCTGCAGACTTTAATCTTTCGTGGGATTATCTCGTTTCGCTTATCCTTGATACGCCTAAACTATGGTATTATAGTATATATTGTATGAAATAGAGGGGTAACAACGAAAATACTAAATTCATCAAAAATTTAAGAACGGTTCAATCCGCACTTGTGTTCTCCTTATCACTTGTCAGAACAAGAATAATATCTAAATACTTTGATATAAACAATACTTTAAAAAATAAAATGGTTATAGTTAAGGATCATTCCAGAAATGCAGTTAGTCTAGGTACCCTTGCAAAACACAAAGATGTAATGTATTAGCAATATATCCTCCCGAATATATATATATCTATATTTTAGCTTATAAATAAATGAACTCTATAATGACATCATTCACTAAAAAAATCGGATAAGGAGACAAATAAATTATACATTTTAAATTATTGATTTTCATTATAATTTTTAGATTATTATAATTACATTTGTATAATAAATTGTCTATTTATCATATTTGTTAGAAAACATAACGAAGTATTATTCACTGCATTTCGAAATAATGACAGCTTAATTTTATATATTTTTCGTTAAACATTTTTGTTGTGGTTTGTTAATATTTATACTATAGCATTATCCTATGCGTGATTAATTTAACTAAATCGGTTTTCATTTATGTTTAGCAGCATTTAGCCAAATGTTATTTTTTAAGCCAACATATGGCATGTTTTCATAAATATTTAGATACTAATTGACATTATTATCTTTAAGGATTTTTAATGTCAGCATAACATGTGTCTAACCATTTGCAGTTCTCATATTCAATGAATGAGCTATATTTTTATGCAAATTACACTAATGTACATGGTAAAAATATTATACAATATTAATAATTGCCGATTAAAATAACAAAAAGAAAAAGAGAAAGCAATAGCCCAGAAGACTAAATATAACAAAACACAGAGAAATTTATTACCAATAAAGAATAGTATGAAATGAAAGAACCTGAGAAAATAAGAATAAAACTTTTTTAAACAACTTACAATAGTACAATTTTTATAATATATAATTTTCATTCTGTGTTCAATACATTTTTATTTGTGTGTTTTATCTTATTTTTATTTATTTTATTTTATGTGTTTTTATTACATTCAGTCTTTTGTGTATATATACATATATGGTATAATCCTCTATTACGTAATTCTAATTATTACGCTCTTAATGTTCTTTTGCACCCTGTTTCTTTTTATAGCTGTTATTCTGTGCAACTTGATACAATTAAATAATGTATTTGACGTCAGAATCTGTTGTACATAAACAATTATACTCAGTGACGGATCAAAGGCCCTGATTCTGGAGCAGTGAGTAGTTTATGAAGCCCACTTTTAGACGTATTGTCTGCAGAAATATATTAGTTTAATATTTTAATACGGTGAAAAACTTTAGATTTTGCAATATTTTTACAGGTATCCTCCAATATACAAGCCTGAATATTTCAATTAAAAAAAAATTTAGCTATTGATTTTATTTCAGATATCGATGAAGTAATGATATATGATGTATTAAAGGTATATATATATATATAATTACATATATATATTAAATTATATAGCATATCTATAGTATAGTTTTATAATTATATATTGCGCAATAACTATAATCTTATTTATTTAATTATGCATTATTAATTATTTATTTAATGTTAACGACTTTTATTTGATCAGATACATCTCTATTTTCGGTATACCTTAGGACGTATATATTATATATTCTAATTTAAGTAACTTTCTATTGTTCAAGTTAAATTTGTCTCTTCGTAAAACAAAACTTTAAAAAAAAAATCAAAATTAGACTTAAATTCTTATAATCTACTAAATATAATTATAACAAATATATTTGACACAACACACCCGCTGAATTGAAACCTGAAATTTTAGATGACTAACAATAACAAAATTTAAAAAAGTCATGCTTGCGACATTTTTAAATTATTATCCAAAATCCTTTGTAAGATTTGTACTTTTTTTGTTATGTCTTTGTAAAATCGAATGTATTGTATCCATGCATCACATTGCTCTTACTAGGTATTCCGCCGTTTGTGCATAGAAAGCTAACATGTTATATGTAATTTCTTTTATAGTGCATCAAAGAAATTTTTATGATTAACATATTCGAGCAGCGATTCACCGAAAGGGAGATTATCATGATTAATTTTAAACCTAATTATCGTTCATCTTGAGATCCTATAGTTTTTATTAAGTAATTTGATTAAGGCTTCAAATATTTCTTATTCATGAATAATATTTCCTACTGAGGTACATGCTTTATAAAATATATTTCATCTTTCTATATTCTCTAATTTGTTAAAAAAAATTAATAGTACATTTTTAGTTGTTAGAGGGTAAAAAGCTATTTGTAAATTTTCGTAGAGCTTTTGTTTGTTTCAATAACCAATATATCGGGATCCAAAAAATCGATTAAATAAGTTATAATTCAAGGAAGTGTACAAAATTTGCCTTTTAATCGCTTAAATGTGGATCTTAATTCTCATCCTCAGTAACTCAAATTTAATATAATACACACTTTCATTTAACATGTGGATCTTAGCCTGACCTACATGAGTCGGTCTAAACTTTAAGTGGCTAGAAAAAGGGAGGAACATTAGAGGAATGCAAATGGTTCAAGATTAACGTTTTATAGTCATTGTGACGCTTTTAAACCGTGTTCCAAATGTATCTACAATTCCATATATTATCGATCAATAAAGCCATTTAGTTGTCTTTTTATTATGTAAGACAAGTAAGTGCTTTTATTTATACTATTTTTATTATAATTTTTTTAAGGATTTTTGGTTTTTGTCTAAAAGTTTTATCTTGATAGTATTGCCTACCATATTGACGTAATAAACGAAATGATGTTTGAAATTATTTAATTTTTTAATTTTTTATTAAATTTATTTATAATTAATAATTTTTCGGAACATAGTTATATGTACCTACTTCGGATAATTTGAAATAAATGTTTTGAAAATGACTTTTTCAGATTATGAACATTTTAACATTATTTACATTTAGCACAGTATAACTAAATAATATTAATTTATTATTTTATTATTAATAAGTAAGCACTAAGCGCAGAGCCTGTACAAACAGCGGAGAGACAGAGCACTACCGTCAAAAAAAGCAATTTGAATAGTAAAACATGCTCCCGACATGTTAAGTCGGTTTGTTCTTGTATTGTTCATACATGTATTTGAGCCTCTACGGTCTAGAGGTCTTTGAATAAACTTTTGAAAATTATTTTTGAAAATTTTTTGAAAAGTCTTTTGAAAATTAACTTTTCATGAATCTTTTTAATATTAATAGTATAATTTTTTTTAAGTATAATTTATATTATTTAATAATATTTGAAGCACTATTTTATTTAAATACAACAAGTCATTTAACAATTCAAAATATATATCTTCCTTTGACAATATTGAAGCCACTAATAATAACTAAGAATGTTCTACTAATCTGTAATGTAAACATTTGAATACAAAATTACAAGTCATATAATTAATGTACAATATCCGGCTTAATTAATATTTTTTTCTTTTCCTTCATTATTTCACTCTCCATTATTTTTATATAGAAAACTTGTCGAACTACAAAATGTGAACCATTTGTTACAATCATCAATGTATCTACTATATTATATTGTATAATTATGTTCAATAAAATAGAAATGCAATACTACCGGCTACTCTAATGCACGTCTAAGAAATCTTTAAAAACAGTTTAATATTGACATTATTGCTTACAATTAGTTGCGCTAATTATTAAGTTCTACTTTTTTTGTTCATTTGTAAAATAAAAGGTTTAATTATATTTTAGGATAAGTTATATTTTTGAGATTGCCAATAACGAAATGTCTTAAATATTTTATCTTATAATTCATTTTATCTTATAATTATCTTATAATTATATAACAACTCTTGGCATCTTTATACCACGCATTATTTATATATTTATAGAATATAGAAAACAATGTACCTATGTAAAAAAACAAATACAATAAATCTCTAAAAAATGAAATAATTTCTAAAGGAAATTAATTCAAAAGGAATTTAGGTAATTGATATAAAATTTTGGAATAAAAAGAAAATTTTCTTTGATACAGAATGTTTAACTAGCTAATGAGGTTTAAAAAAAGTTTATTGATGAGCTACAATTATTTACTTTTCTAAAATATGAAGAAATATTTAATTCTTTTTTATTTATTAACTTTGAAGTATGTTATATAGAACTTTGAAGATTTTATATAGATCAAATGCGAACAAAATGTTATCAAAGTTATGATTGATGTCTATATGGAATAGTTAACATTTATCAAACCAAATGAGTATTCAATTTAATATCGAAGCAATCCCGTGTGTCTCTATTCGATGTTTTCACTCTGGGCCAGTAAATTCACCGATCGAATAGTTTAATTTAATAATATGAATATTTACAAATACGTGCAATTATGAACACAAGTCAGTTATTACTTGTTTCAGAAGAAAATATATATAAACATATAAACACACCCTTGAAACAGTTGATTTTTCAGTACATTAGATCAGTGTATTAAACTAATAAAATTTTGTTTAAAAAAAATTATATAATTATTATTAACATGATACATATAAAATTTAAATTATATATCCGTTATTTTCATAATACGTCGTGAAACATGAAAGTAGGGACGTCAGAAGAATGCACATAGTTCAACGGTAAATCGTTACAATTATTGCGTAGGCTATCGTGAAGATTTTAATCAGAATTTCAAGGTTTATATGAATAAAGACAGAAAATAATTAGTTTTATCAATCAATAAAGAAACTATTGTATTTTGAATTGTTTCTTTCTTTTAATAATTCGTTAACAAAATATGGTGCATCTTTTTATCGAATAGATTTCTAGACTTTTTATGTTTCTTCCTTTTCTTACCCATTTGGTTTTTTTTATTATGTGAGACAAGTAAGTATTTTTACTAATTCAATATTAATTATTCTTGATTTTAGATTTTTGACGGTTTATGAGAATTTGTTTTAAAGTTTTATCTTGTCAGTTTTGTTATATATAGCCATCCATGTCGATTTAAATAATCGATATGATGTTATGGAAATACTAAATTATTCACTTATTTGAAAGTTATATTTATTTGTTATTAATAATCGTCCTGCATACAGTTATATGTACATACTATTATCAGATTTATGATATTTAGGAACCTTCTGGCACATCAGGCAGACACTTTCCAAACCTTTAAAGTATTAATTAATTTAAACATGAATATAAAATAAAGAAAATGATGTAACTACAAATACATAATTTTTAATTAAATATGATAATATATATTGTAATTTTTTTTAAATGATACAATTTTTAAGAAAATTAATTTAAAATAGAAAATAACATTTTAGAATAAACTGAAATTATTCTTTGATATAAAAATTATGTTGAGAATTAATTAGCTATTAAATTTTAAAAAAAAACAGGTTTTAATGAGATACAATTATAACGTACATATCATATGAAGAAACATTTAATACTATTTATATTTTTATGACAATTTTTATGTAGATAAAATGTTAATAAATTTGTTTTTGATGTCAATTACTTTTTTTAATATGGCTTATTTAACATTTATCACCAAACCAATAAATGAATATTACATTGAATATCGAAGCAGTCCCATGACTCTATATTAGATGTTTTCATTTTGAGGCAGTAAATATACCGATTAAATAGTTAAATTTAATCAATTGTCATTGATTAGGTATGTATATTTAGAATTTACGAATATATAAATATATAGTCATAAACATGCAATTATTTATGTTGTCAGGTGAAAACAGATCAAAATGTAAACAAACCTTAGAAACAGCTTATTTTGCGGTATATAGATCAATATATATATATCAACAAATAGATCAAGATATAGATTAATCTATAGATCAATATATACAATATATCAAGATATAGATCAGGATAAAGATCAATATATAGTTCAAGATATGGATCAAGATATTTATATAGATTAATATATAGATCAAGATACAGATCAAGATACACATCAAGAAACAGATCAAGATATAGAACAATATATAGATCAAGATATATATAAATATATACATCAAAATATAGATCAAGATATAGATCCAGATATATATAAATATATAGATCAATATATAGATTAATACATAGTCCATATAAAATCCAGAAATTAATTTAATAAAAATAAGTTACTAAATTTGATAAATATAATACTTTTAAAATGTTAATTATAATTAAGCACTATATAGACTATTTTAGAATATACGTTTGTTTAATTGTTATACTTTTTACCCAGATTGATAATTCTAATTTAACAAAGTAACCGCTTTGAATTTGGAACTTTGGACTAAAGAGACTAATTAATGGATTAATGGGATATAATGATCCTATAATCTCGAAACATTCCCATGCTTGCAAAATATGGGAGAGTCTGAGGGGTCGCTGAAACCAATTCTCAGACTTCCATCATAGTTAATGTAAACCAATGTAGTGAGACCGCTGAACCATCCTGTGTCACATATTCAACCAAATAAACTATAATATATTTTTTGGTATTAAATCATGTAACAAGAAAGTATTTCTATACAATTACACACCATGTGTTTGTGGTGAATTAAAAATGAATTGAGTCTTTGAATTTAAAATGATATCTAAATTATGTGTAAATTATGATATTTAATTAATGTGTACTGCTTTTCAATAAATAAATATTTAATGAAATTGATTTATTGAATTGCATGAGTTAGTTTTATGTTAGGAAAAGTAATTATAAAACGGAGATACTACTTAGTCTATTTTACCAAATTAAGTTTTTCCTAACCTTTATTAATTTATAATATATATATATATAATGTTTAATAGATAACACTGTTTTATTAGTATATACTTATAGATTAATAAAACTGAATCAACCAATCTATTGAGGAATTAGAAGCCAATGAAGCTCGCGCAAGACACCGGAAACATGACAATATCTGGAAATATACTATATTATAGACATGCGCTGCAATTCAGAATACGCCCTAGGCTACATTGTATAGGGATTATCTGCATATATGTAGAGATAACATGAATACGTTTATAGTTATTTTTATTGTGACTTTTGATAGGTGACGACAAATATAATGTAGAATATGTAGAAAGATGAGTGATTATATATTCTTTATATATCTTCATCCTGAATCCATGGTGTGAAACCGAGACACTTAACAATAGACTTAGAGGTTACACGTTTATCTTTTGAATATATATATTCGTCAGACAATTAGAAGAACCACATAGTAGAATCTCAGTCTTGTCGGGTTTCAGCATTAACCATTTTGTATTAAACCAGTCATACATAGCACGTAGCAGGTATCCTCAGAGCGCCAAAGGATATATCTGGTGTAGTAAGCCATGATAAGCGACGATGTTTGTACCTGGTGCAAGAAACATATACAGAGAGCAACATATAGGTCCAATAACTGATTTTTGAGGTGTACTCCACATGTGGTTTGTTACCCTGTACACACTGACTACCGTCTTGATGTAAACCTATGTGGTTGGTTTGTTACCCTGTTTATACACACTGACTAAGATCTTGATGTATACTCCACATGTGGTTGGTTTGTTACCCTGTACACACTGACTAACGTCTTGATGTATACTTCACATGTGGTTGGTTTGTTACCCTGTACACACTGACTAACGTCTTTCATTCAGAAATTAACAACCGGTTCAATCAGAAATAAATCGGCGTTGGAGACAATCTAATAGAATATTGTAATAGTCCACTGTGCCGAATTCAGCGCTAATATGCAAGAAAATTACATATACAATATGCCCGTCGTTCTGTGCCACTTGTAGATGGTTACGCAGCCAACATAGAGCTATCTCAGTACAGAGTGAAAACATTTGTAGACCGATTGAAATTCCGGGGAATAGAGAGTTTGACTATACACGAATTCAATCGTCTAGCTTATGATACGCTAGGAGTGTAATTCTTGGTTACACACACGTTATTTGTGGATCTGTAATACGTTTACTGTTTTGAATTTTGGTTAAAACATAAAAAACAGATATATACATGCGTGAACAGGTCAAAGTTCTTTGAATTATTTATCTGTAATATATTGATTGTTATATATTCCTTATATATACGCATATTATGTTTCGGTTACATAGTCTGCTGTCGGATTTAATTAAATATGTTAATAAAATCATTTTTAATTGGGATTTTTATTTCGAAAATTTATAGTCTTGACGGTTCAAAATTATTATAAAGTGTTGATATTGTCTACGCATTTAATGACTATATTGAGGTTTATCCTTATATAAATAAATACTTGCTTAAACATGGATTTTATGTATCAGATGAAGCTGTTTCTATAAATATTTCAAGGACAACACATATTGTCTTCTGATCATTAAAATTACAAATATTTGCAGTAAATTCTATTTAGAGAATTTATAAATCTACCACGCCAACTTGTTTATTGTGATTGAACTATAGAAATTCCCGTACAGTTTAAACTATCACTATTAACTATTTTGTTGGTTTCGATAAAACATGAAACTAACCAATGTAAACAACCATTATTGTGGATATCAACTCTTTCGGTTGAGGCAAAACAAAACCGTGTATTGGACGTAACATAATACAATTGGTTCGAGATCAAAGTGACTATTTTATTTTTGAAGTATTTACAGCATCTACCTATTTGGCAGTTAACATTTCATTTAGTTCATAATGTTAAGATAATTTTGTTTAAGACTGAGTTCTTCCTTCCACCAAAATGCTGCAGCTCTTTCTTTTCCGTTGCTCATTAGATTTGTTGATAGATAATTAATTTGTATATATATTCGAGTCTTTATTTCATGTTTATAATAAAAATTATCCTTTTTCATAATATCATAAATTATTAGTTGTGTTTCAAAAGATCTGATACTTTCTTGTAAATCAAATTAAGTCCCTTTCATTTTTATATCCAACGTGATATATATTTATATATATTTATAAGTTAATTCCTTCACATTTATCTGTAAAATATTTTCTTATAAAAAAACTTCATAAAAAGAGTAATTGAATTGCAACAATATTATTTAAATTTGAGTCATTAAAAACATTCATCATTGATCAAAGTTAAGAATTTAGCTTAAACCGAATCGTGACTCCCTTTTTTTAGAAAAAGACTGTCCCTTGTATAATAAAAGGGTTGTGACTTAAATCCGTAGGAAAAACCCGGAGGAAAAATCGGAGGAATAGATAACTAGTTTTTAAGGTCGGCATTAAAACAAGTAACAAGGATAAAAAAAACAATTTTAATTTAAAGAATATATGTAATAATTACTAAAAATTAGTTATAATTAATTTATTTGTATATTTCAGAATTAATTTAACGTATGCGTATTTTGACCATTTTTATCGACATTCTAAAATCCTTACATTTGTTTTTGTTAATTAATTTAATTATTTTAAAATTCTTTTTGTTTATTTTAGATACTTTTGTATTGATGACCTTGACAAATAGGTTAAATTTCCTTAGGATTTGTCCTCCGCTTTTTCCTCCGCTTTTTTCTCCGGATTTAAGTCACAACCTAACCCTACATTACTACATTTAGCGAAAATATTATGTAGCTACTTAAATAATCACCAATTGTAACACAGACGAACTTTCCATAGAATTATAAATCCATCTCTTTTCTTGTAACTCCAACAAATAAACTAATAAAGCCAAAAACAATCCATTTCATTAACTAAAAATAAATAGTAAATCTAATAGACTAAGATGTGAAACATGATTTAGTTTTTTTTGTGTATAGGCAATTAATTACAATTAAAATATGTGAGGACCTCAATATTGGTCAAATTGGAAGACCCACTTCACAAAGAATATTTGACCAATAATCTGATATATAATATCTAAGATGGACCAAATTAAAAAAATACTGAAACGGCGAAGCACTTCAACATACCAGATCATACTGAAGCTAAAAGTGAAACTGACATTCTAGTAACGATACTCGATAACAACAACAACAATTAGAATGTTAAAAACCACTTTATACATAGATCTATTGAATTCTATATAAATAAATAGAGTGAATTGGCTAAATATTAGTATAAGGCATTTAAATTAATTATACTTACTGTGTTATTTTATAATTTTTAGATAACTAGATATCATTAATTATAATTTATAAATGATTTTAATTGATTATATGAGGCACATTTTAAACAGAATTTTAATAATTGTAATATTTTACAATTTTATGTCTTTTTCATTAATAAAAATGTGTTCTTAAAAAAATGTAATGAAAAATAATATTAAAAAGCGGTAGGCTCTCTCAATAAAATATTATTTATTTCTTATACAGTTTTGCTATTCATTTTATACTTACGCAATTCTTTCATAATGCAACTTTTATGTCATAATATTGTTAACAATTAACATATGGAAAAGTGCCACATAACAAATTATTCTATTTTTAACGATTTAAATAATAAATCAATACATTCTATTCAAATCATCCTCAACATCACCACAAAATAAAAAAAAAAGAAATAAAAAAGAAGAACCAGAAATTATTAAAGCGATTGTCAAATACAAAACAAATTTCATAATAATATTATGATGATTTAATGGTAAAACAACATTCATGACTAAACTCCAGAAAGGTCAAACAAAAGGACTGAGTTATCATGAAACTACACATTTTATTTATATAAAATGTTTACAATTCAAACATAGTTTCTACTTTGTGTAAAACAGGTGTGGAGTGATAAGATGACAGAATAATAATTGGAGACAGGTCGGAGTAGTAAAAAAGGTAGATTCTCACGTCCGGGGGGGGGGGGGGGGGGGGGGGGGGGGGGGGGGGGGGGGGGGGGGGGGGGGGGGGGGGGGGGGGGGGGGGGG
>JAUZND010053554.1:0-19121 GCA_034780555.1 Coelogynopora nodosa | reverse complement strand
CTAAACTATATGCATACCTCAATATAACACTTTTATATAACCATTTTAATAACAATCCATTTCTAATATTTCCCTATAGTGCGTATTGTATATTTTGGGACACCCTGTACATTGTATTTTTATTCAAATACAATACTCTATTACCCTAAACTCAAAACCACAACTTAACAGGTAACCGTAATCTTTATCCACTTCATGTGTTGTTTATAATTGAAAATAAACCGAAACACTCTATACGATTTTCCGTACGATTTAAAATGAAAAATATTACAAATATCTTTTAAAAAATAATAACGATATAATGATAATAATATAAGTTTTTTTATTGAATTAATAAATCACCAATCAATACTACAAAATAAAGTAGAAATAAGTACAGAAACAAAATGCTATAATCTTGAATAAATATCAAGGCTATAAGGCACGAATGCTCTCTGCATATTTTCTATGTATCCAATCGATCTTATAACTATTTAACTTACATCTAAATTTCGTTTAAGATTGATGATTTTCTTAATACTTCAAGGCATGGTTTGTTTGTGTAGTGCGCTGTTATGGATTGTATTATGTTGTTTCAAATACAATGTTTGTCAATTTTGATATTGGCGGCGCAGTTTAACCTTTCTCGCATTTCACTATAGGCCCAGTTTATGTAGTGCGTTGTTGGATTGTATTATGTTGTTAAACCTTTTAACGCCAGCACCTATATCGGCAATAATTTTAAAACTTTTTGTTAGTGTTATATGGTGCCAGGGCGGAGTTATATGAGAAAATAAAATAACATTTAAAAAAATCAATATATTATATTCTGTGGACTACCTTTGATAAATGTCAACGTTCGGCGTTTAGAGAACAACTTTTTTGAGATAATGTACTAAAGTTTAGATTTTTTGTGAAAACGAACGCAATTCATTTCACCGGCCATATACCACTTGCATGGGGGTGCCCAAATAGTTTATTGACAAATTAAAATATTTTGTCCAGACATTGTCTGAATTTTGGCCAAAAGCCTTTTACATGTAAAATTGTTTTTGTGCAAAAACATTTATTATCGGCTAAATTAGATAAAAACGAGATTATTTTTTTCATGAATCACTTTTAGAAAGGGCTAGATAACCTTGTTTGACTATAAACATATTTTTGGGCCAGTAAATTGGCCGAAATATTGGCAAATAATGTAAAGGTATCTTATTATATTTTCTATCGATGCACGATTTTAATCTTTCATTCTACTTTACTGCATTTGATTTTGGGCCGTATAAATAATTTTAATAATGTAATATAATGTATTACATATTATACAATTTAGACATACAATTTTTATTACATTGCCTACATTATAATACTTTAAACTGTTTGAAATGTATAACACATAATAAAATGAATTAAAATAATATACAATTGTAATATTGATAGTCAGAAACTATGTAATTTAAATCTATTTTATAATATATAACTACTGATCTATTCAATAGACTAATAACTAATACGGCAATCAGAAGTCAGAAAAAACAAATTTGAAATACATGATACTAATGTATTGAAACATGTATGCAAACTGTCACTAAAATGTTAATGGGAAAAACAGACATGTAAATACTTCAAATAATAATGTCAAACATGCAATTACATCGAATGATATGCTTCAAAACATTTACGATTAATAACTTCCGGCATTTTTGGCACTCAGTCCTAGTGTTTCCATGGCACTGGGCGCACCGCAAATACTTACCTAGGCCGGCCAAAAATTGTTCGGAAGAGTCAAATCTTACACTAACAGGAGTTCTAGCCACATTTCCCCCCAAGCGATTTGTCTCGAGCGTGCTGCTTCTTCATCATGGCCATTGCGACTTCTCGGAGGAAGTCTAGATGAGTTGTGGAACTGTCAGGATTCAATCGTTGAAAGAGGCGCCATGATGCAACAACGCAGGTATTCAGTCCATGTGCGAAAAGGGGCCACCACCATTTCTTGTCTGTAATGGAAGGACGATATGATCCGACGAGGCGGTCGAAGAGGTCGACGCCACCCATGTGGGTGTTATAATTTTGGACCAGGCGTGGCTGAGGAACTGCAACTCTTCCCTTCGAGACCTTCGAATAACGCTGACATTGAACAATTGGGCGACACACATCGAATGTTGAGGCGATATGGACGACTCTATTGCCGTTCCATGCACAAACCAGGACATTGTCAGTGCTGAGGTCGTTGTATCTACCTCTGGTCTTCTTCTTTGTCTCCTTCTCGGGTTCGAGGGGGCAGTTCGCAATACGGTTCCTCCGAATAGTACCAGTCGCGCGAATATTTTCGGCCGATAGTCTTTCGAAGAAAGGCACTGATGAGAAGAAATTATCCCAATAAAACTCGTGTTGGTCTGGCAGGTTGCAAACAGCTATCATTTGGCGGACGACACGTTCACCGAGAGGAAGTTGGCGATTTGGAGCATTGTTTTGATCGCGGCCACAATAAATGTCAAGTCTGAAAGGATAACCGTCCGTTGCACACATAGACCAAATTTTGTATCCAAATCTGACTGGTTTTCCACGAATAAACATCTTACAGGAGTGCCGACCAAAATATGGCACCATGGATTCATCAATAGAGAGTTCCTTAGCAAAAACACCGAACTGTTGAAGGTTGGTGTTCATTAAATCGTAAAACGGCTGAACTTTTGTGACCTTGGATGCTCGCAAATTCATATTGTCAGCTAAATGAATACAATTTTTCATGAGTAGAAAACGATCGCGTGTCATATACGTTGAGGGCATTGAATTGTTGAAGTCTTTACTTGTGGACCAGTAGTGTCTTTCTGAATGGAGGGATACATATCCAGAATAAAGTAAGATGCCAATAAAACATTCCATCTCATGGCGTGTCGTATTCAAATTATGAAGATTCTTGACGTTATTCACATATCGATTTGTCGAAAATCATTAAAAAAAGTCTTCAAGGGAGTTCTTCCGTTTAGAAGAGGATGCTCTTCTGCCAGGTCTGAAACAACTGTATTAGTGCGTGACAGCTTCAACCTTGGTTGAGTTCTCCACCTACGAGCTGTAGCTTCTTCTTCTATAGCTTCTGGTGCTTCAATTTCGAGAGTACCAACAACTTCGGAAGGAAGTTGGTTATTGTTTGTTGGTTCCTCCTCGTCCTTGGTGTCCTGATTGGATTCCTCTGGAGGAACTATTACGATGCCCGGAACGTCAACGAAATCTTCTGTAGAAGAATCTTCACTCTCCATCACTCTTTAAACAGCCTCCTCAAGGGTAAGATATCGTTTAGCCATGCTAAATCAGGAGAGTACTGTGAGTAAACCTAGATGTGTTTATATTTGTGAGAGACTGAATATATAATTTTAAATATTACGTAATATGTCACTGTTTATTTGACGAACTTTTTTTGTATTTACTTGAGCTTAAGCTCAAGTAATGATGCAACATGTTATCGGAATTATTATGTATTGTCAAATAGCTGCATGCAAAAAGGCAATGTGTTTTCTTACTCGAGTGATGATGCAACAGTTATCGGAATTATTATGGAAAATGGAATTATATTGTCAAATAGCTGCATGCAAAAAGGCAATGTGTTTTCTTACTCGAGTGATGATGCAACAGTTATCGCGCAGTATTCTTCATTGCCTGTAAAATATATTATACAACGCTGGCAATTGGATGTTTATTTGATTTTTTTAGTAATTATAATCTGTTATGATGAGAGATGTTAATGTACATATTATAATGTAATCATTAACTGCCATATTTTTATCAAATTAGAAATGATATAGAAAATATCATTATGTCATCATAGGTAAATTATAAATGTTATAAATTTCAAAAGATTCAAATAGGTAATTGAATCGATCGTTTGATTTCGTAAACAAGAAATAGTTTAGTTTATAAATGCGCACTATAATAATTTAGGCTATCCAATAAAAATGCAATTTATAATGTAATGCATATCTACATATGTGAAGCAATATACATAGTCATCTAAAATGTATTTAAAACAAAGTACTTTAGATTGAATGGTCAAAATGATGTTTCGATAGAAAATAACAAAATATTAAAAATAAGTTTACTTTACATTATTTGCCAATATTTCGGCCAATTTACTCGGCCAACAAATATTGTTATAGCCAAACAACATTATCTAGGCCTTTCTAAAATAAATTCATGCAAAACTAATCTCATGTATATCTATTTTAACCGATAAAAATTGTTTTCGCAAAAATATAATTTTAAATGTAAAAGGCCTTAAATTGGTATTTCTGGCCAAAATTCGGACTAAGTCCGGATATATATTTTTATTTGTCACTAAACTATTCGGCTACCCTCATTCAAGTATCATGTGGCGGATTAAACAATTTGTATTCATTTTCACAAAAAAATCTATACATTTGTAAAAAATTACTAAATCTATGTTCTCCAAACGCCGACATTTATCAACACCTACTTTGGCCATCTAGCAAATCGGACATACACATTTAATTTTATTTTCAATAGTAGTTTTGGTTAGTGTACATCCCTGGCACACTATGTCCATGCTGAGTTGAAAGTATTTCATTGGACAAACAAATTGGGTGCAAATGAAGAAAAATCTTAGAAAATGGAAAAATGGCCAACTTTGCCCATTTTTGGCCAAAACGACATAGACAATTTTTTTCTTCTTTTGCACATAAGGGTTCTTTGAAGAACCATCATGTGTAAAATCTAAGAAAAATATCAAGAAATAAAAACACAGACACCTTCCAATTAGGTGTTGATAAATGTCAACGTTCGACGTTAAAAGGTTAATTAAAGCAGCCTAAAACTCTACGAAACCTCGTCGCAGTTAAATTGTCAAAAAGAGATTGAACATTTAGCTAACTATGTTTTCAAGTTATCCTACAGTACTCATTTATTGAATTCCGTAAAGAAATTATGTAAAACGCTTAAATCCTAAACACACCCAGATTATATTTTCTTCAGAAACAAATGCTCCTATATCCACAATTGTACCTATGCTATGTTTTTAAATAAGTATATTTGTACATGTAAAAGCATGTGAAAACTAGATACTATATGTTTATTCGGTTTAACTTTGTAATGTAGTTTAATTTGTCGTAACTTAAATAAATTTGAACCTAAAACTAATGTGTAATATTTATGTTATAATACTTTTATATTTCCTATTTAGTTGCTGGATACTGATTATATTACTATCTAAAATATTTGACTCACCATTAGAGCAAAAAATGATGAATACAGTACTCAATAATACATTTATAACCTCTGATTATTTATTATGCTTTGCTTAATTGTTTAAATTGTAATATTATTAAATAGTTTTCAAAAATGAAATCTAAAGAATCAACTGGATTTTACGTTCCCTAACATATTCGAGGAAGTTATGTCATTTAAATTGTATAATGTCACAATTACAATTTAAATATGCAGTAATTAGGTAGCCTTGTATACAACCAATTTGACATTCGGCCTCAATATGATGTCTTGCATTACTTTCTCCAACTTCTAGTTCAATAGTTTAAAATCCCCATATGGCTTGTATTCTATAAGGAGGGAGGAACTGAGAATGATTTAAACACTGAAAAAGTTTTAATGGCAAACAAATAAACGATGAATGCCATTACATTTATTTCACTTTAAAAGGTTTTAAATAATTTATTATTCATATGTTTATTCGGTTTGAGTTAAATTCAGAAATGATTAAATGTGAAAAGAAAAATGTTGTTGCAAGAAAATGGGCATAAAATCGAATAATGAGTCTAAAAAACAAAAATAAAGCAATATGCTATTGGCAAAACTTACCCAACATGAGAAGCGGCAATAAGGAGCCTTACAATGTCAGCATGACCATTCTTGGCAGCAACATGAAGTAGAGTGAACCCCAGAGTATTGTACTCACTAAGAAGCACTGGTTGACTTTCCTTGAGATGCAGGGCAACCAAATCACTGTCCCCGGCGTGCACTGCTTTGTGTAAGTTCCAGTAGGTTGACATCATTTAGCTGAAATGATCAGTTGATTATACTTAATTTGGCTATTTTACACTTAATGTTTAGAAGTCAAATTCTATTAAAAAACAGTTTATTTTTAAGAGCATTTCGAACAAGAATGAATTTATATTATAATAATTATCAATATAAAATTCGAAAAATAAAGGGCACACTTAGAAAACTACTTTTTGAGAGCCAAAATAAGTTACTAATTTATTAAAATCGATTGTTTAAAAATGTAGAGTAGGGTATTACGGTTTTATAAAATAGTATGCTATATTTAACGTTAAATATATTATTATTACAATAGCTATTTAATTAAATAATTGTGCAAAGTCTAACCACTGAATGTATATCGAGCTAATCGAGCTAAATATCGAGCTAATGTATTAGTCTTATCCATAATTACAAACACAAACAACGATTCATAACCTATCATTGCATATGAGATGGCATTAATTTGCTCTATGTATTACAGAAAAAATAACAACGGTTTAAACAACAACAACAAAAAATTAACGGTTATTTACATACAATCTGTTTAAAAAGTATTGTAACATAGTCTTCGGGATAAAATTGAGATTTTAAGATGTTTTACAAGCGCAAAAAACAGAGAACTATTGCTTAACGAGAATAATATTTGTATCGTTTTCTGAATGTATACTCCGGGTCAGAAAAATTATGTTAAGACTAACTTATTCAACTATATTCCCCATCTAAAATGATTATAAGTATTTATTTAGTTATATATTGTGGATATCTCAACTTTTACAGGAAACTCAATTGGCAAATATTCTGTAAAATTCTTGTTTAGTCGTTATTTCCCTTTAATTAAACTAGATAAATGTAGAAATATATATTATTTTATTGCAAAGGGTAGCCTATCCTCCATTTTGGCTAACAAAGGAAAAGTCTCACAAAACCAGAATCACATTTTGCTTTGAGGTATAAATTGACAGTAATTACAACAAAGGTGAATTTATTTTAGAAATTAAAGATAAATCTAAATATTCATTTCAGAAATATAAATGAGAATTCTTAAATAATGTAATGACGTATAATGAAACTCTTTTTTAAATTTTGTTTTAAATACTATCATTTGTTGTAGTATGACTTATTGTATTTATGTTAGTGGCATTTTAGACAAAAATTGTATGAACAATGAAATATGAATATAAAATAAGCATATTAAAATTGAAATACACAAACATTGTGTTTTGATATACGCATTATTTAAATATTGAAGTTTTTTTGCTATTGCCATATTTAATGCGGTACCATTGAACAACATTGTATTGAGATTAGTATTACATAGTAAACATTAAAATAGTAAAATGTTACACGATAATAACAGCATAAATTTAAACAACAAATTAAAAATGAACTATAACTAACTATAAATTAACAACTAAAAGTGTAATTGATAAATACATATATTAACTATAATGAGTAGTAATTCCTATTCTGCTAGGAATTTTACACCGAGTAAAATAAAGTTTACATAAATTTTATTCGAATTTGTAATATTCGAATTTAATTTGTAGGTATCCTGTCCTTTGTTCCAATATCTCCCACAGTTACAGTTTCCAAAAATGGACAAATTTTTTGAAAACGTTCATGCAGTAAAAACTATTACACTCTGTTTAAAAAAATACCGCAAAATTGAATTATTCATATCTCGGTAATATTGAAAGCACAGTTCGAAAAAACCTCAATTAGAGATTTATTGATTAAAATATTTGGTTGATCCCATAGAAATATAAAAATGTAAAAATATCTCTTAGATTTCTATGGTTGATCCACATAAAAGTATACCTATTGCTTTAGACCGTCTGAACAGAGGATATAATTCAAAGAGTGCGTTTTAACTAATTCAAGTATACAAAGAAAAATATTAAATGATAAATTAAAATTATTAATTTAGTAATGATTTTAATCGAATTCCAAAGATATTTGAAAATAATTTTTTATAAAAAATATGATGCACAAACATTTAATAAAACCATAAAACTGTTACTTTTTATTATAAAAAAAAGAAAATAATACAGTTTAACACGGATAAAAATAATAAAAACTAAATAATAAAAACCTTGACAGGTTTGTTATAAACCCCTTTTTAATCTACCATTATAGTATGTCTATTACGCTAACTTAGACTGAATAGATTCGTAAAATATGTGCAGGTGCAATACAGTTGACAAATAACAGTAATAAATGGTCTGAAATAATATGTCATAATTAATTCATTGTTGTGTATCCATATAGGCTTAAAAAACATTGATGTTGAAAGTGGAAACTAACAAGAAAACGCACTTGTTACTTTTAGTGTGTAGAAAAGCAGAAAGGCAAGTGAATTACGACCAAGTACGTTATCGTGTTTTATCGTCTCACGTTTTGGAAGGTGTCTATATAAGTCAGACATAATTCTACTCTAAATTGAAATATAAGTTTAAGAAAATTCTTAAAAAACAATATGAGAAACTGCAATCAGCTAAAGAAGCGAATTTAAAATGGGTAATTGTCTAAAATTTAATTAATTTAAAATATTTAGAGTCAAACAGATTAAATTAAAACTGAGCTAAAGGTTATTATTTTTATAGATGATATTTAATACAAATTATATTATCAAAGTCTAGTACTAGTATAAATATTGGTAAATTATATATAAACTATAAAATAGTTGGTATTCTTCAACTGAAAAAATATGAACAGTCAAAGGCTATCTGCTCAATAGTAATTAGTGTGGGGTAGGCCTATAGGGGCGGAAGCTTTACGATTTAATTCAATTTAAAAATGTGTGGTATAAAATAGGATTTACTGTTTATCAATATTAAATTTTATTAATAACTATTTCAAAGCATGCTTTTTAACAGAACAAAAACGCCAACATTTAAGAAAACTTAATACACAATTATTCATGTGTTAAAAAACATTTACAAAACTTTTAATATATTTATTCAAATAACAGGATTCAGTAGGAATACAGTGATAAAAAGGTTTTCTTGATAGAACAAGTACGTATGAAGTACGTATTGTATTGATTACTAACATAATTGATTGAACATTCTAAATATGAAATCAATAAATATTGATTTGAAATAATTTAACAAAAACTAGTAAAAGATAGTTCCTTTTATAAAATATTTATTCCCAATAAATGCATGTGCGTGGCAGAACTTATTTAGTCTAAAATGATTCTATGTTAACTATTTTATTTACAACAAATGTCTAACGAATGAAGTTCTACATGTCAAGATATTAATTTTTTTAACTTTATTTAAAATTAAGTGTGAAACGGATGTCTTAATAATAAAATCATTATAAGCAAAAATTAAGCCACTTTAAATCAATTTATTGATTCTTATTTAGAAAATATAAAATTGCATTCAGTTCTTCAGAACATGAAAAATATTGTAACAATTTAATAAAAAGACAAGTATTGAAAATATACAATGAAAATACAACAAAGTAATAACCGAGTTTGATATCAAACGAAAAATTTTGCATCATTTATTACATGATTATCTAAAAGTTATTTTCTCATGAACAGACAAAAAATTAAAAAAAACATATTCCACAATACAACATTCATATTTTGAGCAATTACTAATAATAACAATAATCTGAGGTTTGGAGAAACTCACGAAAAAATAAAGAATTACATTTTTTCTAGGCGTTTTACAGAATTTAATATTTATAAAAATATTCGTGAAAAGTATTTTCTGTCAGTAACAAAAACATAAATATTTGCAATACTAAAAATTTGAAATATGTATCAATATATCTAATTTAATTTATTATTATTTTATTTTTAAAAAGTTTAAAAAAATAAAATGCAGTTTTATTTTCATAACCAACATTCAAATAACAAATATAACTAATTTTAAAATTGTAAATTATTCAACATTGCGGAAAGAATCAAGCTATAGACGACCAATTTTATCTTTAGTTTATACATCTAATAATTGGAGATATTTAAAAATGTAGCGTTCAATAATAAAAAAAAACCAAAACAGAATAATAACAACAGCAACAAAAAATTATTGCATATATAACTAATAACATTGATAAAAATGGAAGATAAATTTCACTTTCAAAATTGACGCATAACTAAAATTATAATATAGAACAAATAATTGATCAATATTTATAAAAGCATTATTTAAAAAAAATTAAAAAGCAACAAGTTTATTCTTATAAATTGTAAATATTTTATTTACCACTGGTCTCGTAAGATATAATTATTTAGTAAACAATAAAATCAAATGTATATTTGGATAAAATAATTTCTAAAATTATGCATAAAAATGGATTATGTTAAATGCTTATTCACAATTTAAATAATTTTAAAAATTATTAATTATATAGATTGGTGGTCTACATTCCTTAAGAGTTTTTCAATACAACTATCGATATTCAAACAAACAAAAACCGGTCATAATTGATATGAATGAAGCATATAATATAGGTGTTAGAATGTAATAGCCTACTTATCACATATAAATAGTAGAGATAATTAGCACTATTATCACATAACCAGAAAGGTTATAATTTATTAAAATATAAATTAAACTCATTCGTCAATACAGTAATGGTTCGAGGTTCGAGTAACTACAAATAAACGGCATGAAATAAAATGTGAACAAAATAAAATTTTATAAAATGTCCTTGTTTTTAAATACTCCTAACTAGACAGATGTATACAAATATGCTCAATAGTGATATAAGCAATAAATAAAATGAAAAAAGTGGGTCTACCTAAACATTAATTATTATTAAACATTTAAATTATATACTTAAATTATATATTTTAACCACTGTATTAAATCAGTTTCACTTTTGATACTATTAAAATATTATTTATTAAAAATTTAATATTATTATAAAACTATTACTATTAATATATTTATTCTAATTTATCTACTGAATTATTCATACGTTAGAAACGTGAATCTTTGTTGTTTTGTATTCATTGCAATAAACTATTTAATTGATTTCTTCTTTAAAATTTGAAGACAACATCTCCATGACATTATGTTTATAAATATTATATATGTCTCTCTTTACAGATCTATTGTCTTTCTTATATACACATAATATACCCCATTATTATATTGTAAAAAGAAACATTTATGAAAAACTCAAAGAAAACATCAATAAATATTCAATATACGAGTATTGCATATATGTATTATGTAACGTCAAGTAAAATTTTAATTTTTATTAAGCAGTTTATATAACTGCATTTTCTGGATAATTTATTCATGATTTATTTGTTATAATTGTTTTCGATGAAATGTTACGAATCAGAATTGTGAAGCTTTCATACAAAAATATGTATTTTTTTCATATTAATATAATGTATACTAAAATAAATAAATTTATATTTCAATATAATACTACTTCTACTAACTTCTTGCAATAGTTAAAAAGAAAGATGAACTATAGTATCCATAATATTCCTTAAAAGGAAATGTTTGAATTGTTTAATATAATTGCAGAATCTAATACTGTCATTCGTTGAAACTAACACACCCCTTCCACAATTATTAGCCAATACAAAGACTTCCGAAATCGATGAAGGGGTAAAAGAAAACCTAATTGATGTCTTATAATGTTTTACTAATGACGAAGAGATTAAACTAGGCATTGCAAGTTAAAGACGATTATAGACTAGAAAAAGTGAATGAAGATTATTTTACGACATATTTAGAAATGAATTAAATTGAAAACATATTTTATTCGTATCCGAAAGAAGATTCATAATTTAAATTATTATTTCTGTGTCTGCATATTTCTGTTTATAAAGTATTCAAAAAAAGAATAGTGGATATATAAAATCTCAATATTCGTCTATGGGGTGTACGGGTAGCATCAAGTCTACAAATCATGCCGAATCTAGTGTTGTGACAAATAAAACTGACATTAAAAATGATAATGGCAAAACAGCAGCAAGCCGGGATAAAATATCTTTTGCACCGAAGAAAAGCGAGTTCCAGACTCAACTCTTGACTAGTGACAAAAGAACGTTTGAAAAGACAAACACTTGTAGTAAAAATGTATGTGACGGCGAAATAATATCAAATAAGGAGGATGTGGGCGCAGAAATATCTAACAGTGCTTCAAACACGACACAACAACGACTAATGAATCGACAGCTCTATCCAACATCATTATCCCCAATTCCTGAGTGATTGTGAATAGGTGTATTATAAAAGTTCTTTCATTTATATATATATATATAAAATTATGTAGTGCAACCATAGAGCTATAATTACTACTATATTAAGCATAATTTATATTCAGTATAAGAATATTCAATATCCTTGAGTGCAACTGTATGAGTGTGTACATATGTCGAAATAACATAGTATTTTATATTATATATAATATTTAGAAAATAATCATTGAATTAAGTTGTAAAAGGTATGACTGCTTATTAAAATGATCAACAAAATATAAGTAAACTAAAAGTTGTTTTTAATAAAATTGCAGTTTGAAAACAACATAAATTTTTAACAGTAATGTGCTATGACAGTAAAAAATTCAAATATGAATAGTAAACAAAACAACAAATATAAGCTCCAGTTTTAGTTTTAATTATCATAAAATAGATCTTATGTTTAAACTAAAGGAGAACCGAAAAATAAAGTAAAACTCCGCAATAATGAAAGTATTTATTAAATAATACAATATTAATTCAATAATAATTCAAAAAAACATCTAAATATTTTAGCTTTAAAAATATGCTTATATAAATATTTATATATAAGAAATACAGACAGAAAAAAATTACTTTTCTAGAAACACTTTAGTTCTGAAAAATCTAAAGTAAAAAGCACTACATTTTATTCATTTATTAATAAAGGGTAGATTATAAATATTAATTTTAGATCGACAATAAAATTAATGATTTTAAATAATATGCTTATTATAATAAAAGAATATTCGCAAAACTACTACAACAGACAGTTACTGTGGTTTAAGGTATTGCAGTAGAGATAGCTAGTTTCGGCAGGTAGCCTATAAACATTTTATAGCGATAGAAATACTATGAATTAATTAAAACACATTGACATACATAATATTATATCATTAAAAATGTAGTCCATTTTTAACTTGTAAGAAGCATACCTTTGAAGTACATTATTAATTTATGAAAACATATCTTGTAGAATAATAAAAGACTAAACTAATGTACGAACAATACGCTTATTCAGCTTACAAAATAATTAAAAAGCACATAATAAAATAATTAAAACTGTAAGTTGGAAAAAGCTAATAAACATTAATAATTTGAAGCCTAAACATATATATATATTTAATCGTCAACGATTTATCCTTTATTATACCATTCATAAATAATTATAAACACTAACAATATTAAATAATATTTGTATGCATCAATAAATTATTTGATATACATTATACATACCATATATTTATATAAATTACACATATATATATATACATTATATTATTACATAACAATTAAAGTGTTAGAATTTTTTTTAATATATCATAAAAACATCATTTAATAATCTAATACTTGAAAATGAACATAAGAATAAAAATAATTAAAATAGATAGTTCAGATTATAGACAGAAATACTTAATTAATAATAGTTTACAGTATTTTATTTGAGATATACATATAGTCAAAAATGAATAATTATATTCTTCGTTTTAGCCTCAATTAGAAATTAAATCTTACATTTGAAAGGTTAGTAGAGAAAAACTCTGTTTATCACGAACACAAGAAATTTGCAGTGAGACAAATTATGCATTTATATCCATTAAAAAGCAAAAAAATAAGGTATAGTCAGCTGCAATAAATATAATGTATTAATATATTTATAAAAATATAACAAGAATAAAAAAAATTTAAAAAATCATATATTACGAATAGTTTGGTTATCAGATTTAACCTAATTTAACTAAACTTTGAAAATGTATATTAGATCTAAAATGCTTATTAGATTAGTAAAAAGTAATTTTCAGTATTTTTCATAAATTACGTTATTATGAGATTAATTTATATGTATAAAAAATAAAATTGAAGGTGTCAAATACTAAGATAATGCAGTTCCTAATACAAGCAGGCATTTTAACAGCCATTGCCTACAATTCTTGAGTTTTTAACTATGGGCATATAAAATAACAATTTGTACACCTTCCTCTTGACTTAAATAACCAGTTTAGCAGACATAACAGTGGCCAACTGCATTTTTCCTATGTAATTGTCTGGTTTTTAGGCTGCTAATTTGACTGACCAAGAAGGAGATTACACAAGTAAATTGCAGTCCAGACAGATCAACTGAGATTTGGCAACTGTGAATGACGATGTACAAGAGGACACATAAGCGACTTTGCTAAGCTAACGCGAGAAATAACCGCCTTGAGTATTTGATGTTATATACCGTGTCACTGTGAATGTTTTTTGTTAAAAACTATGTAATCATTCAAAACTGTCAAGTCCAATAGATTGAAAAGTGAGTTTATTGGTCTGACGATTTAACTTTCGATTAGAAGAATAAGTCTCGACCATTTGCTCTATAGTATCCACTCCACACTTATATTTTCCAAAAATTTAATTGTAGAAAAAATAAAAGCTATGTAAATTAATAACCACTGATACAATAAAATATGCTATGATACGTTTTACAATATTTTAAAAACTACAAGTAAAAATTTCTTGAGAAATGGTATGCTGTGATAACCATGATTCACTAAACCTGTAATAAATATAATTTTACTAAATAAAAAATATCGATTTTTTCAGAACATGTAAATATTATTTAACTATTATATGTTTTGAGCATACAATAACAATAGTTATAAAGTTTGAAGACGATAAAACATTTAATTAAATATATAGTTATCTTTTAGTCTACAAGTGGGACAAATGTAACTGCTCAAAACATATAAGAGTTAAATAATTTTGATATTGTGTAACTTTTGAAACTACTAACTTATATGAATCCGAGCCACTCCAAACCAAAATATAAGGATGCAACAAAAAAGAACTAAGATCATTCATATAATAATTTTTTTAAACATACTACCCATGATAATGAACCTAAGTTAAGTCCGAAAACTCAGGTGTATTTTAATAAATATTTCTCCTTCGAGTGGTTTTATTGTTTATTTAGAACTTTAAAAATTTCATCAAAAATTCTAAATATAGATTTTTGTGAGATCCCTTTGACAAAATTACATCATAATACTTTTTTCAACAACTTATTGGTCATTCAAACCAATTTAATTGTTCAAAACATAAAAATCACATTTTTCGGTAATTATTTCAGTATTTGAGACATTAAATAATTCTGTATAATTTTATACCAATATTTTTTTAATGTTTAAAAATTATTTGTTGTGATTTTATCATAATATTAACAGTTTGCTATAGTATGTAGACATTTGTTGTTGTTACTCTGATAGAGGGTAGATAGATAAACAATAATTTGAAAGATACACTGTAAAAATGTAATAAACATACGTAGTTTTTTATTTAAGTTTGAAAATATTTTTTTAAATTCATTCAAATAACTTTAACCTTCAATGTAGAGTTTATTTTATATAAATATATTTAACATTTTTATGCATACATTCCCGTAAATATGTCTGCTGTTAAATTATAAATTGTATGCGATAACAATTTTAAATTTTTTCTTGTAAAACTAAGATTTTATAGGTTCCAATTAAATCTAAACAATAAAATATCGCTTGATTTGTCAATTAGCGCTATGTTTGAAGACACAATTTAATGTTTTCTATACCGTTAGGTTCATATTTTATTTGTAATGAATTCAATATCTATTTAAAGCATATTTTTATATTTATTTTATTTAAGTAATATAATTTATTTAAGTAATTAAATTAAATTCTTTAGAGCAAATTACTGTGGGTTAAAACTTTTTTCCGTTTGAAAGTTTTGCTAGTTTTGTATAACAAGTTGTTGCACTAACAAACACACTTGAACGTCAGACATAGCGTATTAACGAGTGCTTCTGAAATGGAGAATATTTTAGGTTTGCCCGAGACAAACATAAAATATTGAGCGATGCAAAAAACAATAATCTATGTTTGTACTTCATATTTAGTGAAATACAGTTCAGTTTTATAATAAATATATAATGCATAAGAATTAAATAACTTTTTTGTAAATAATATGTATATTTTCTATTTATTAAAAAATGGTCATGTTAAAAAAATATAGCATACAAACAAACATATGTAATCAAATGAGAACTTTTTCACATTAAAATTTGTTACTTTAAAAGTTACATAATGAATAATTATTTAAATGAACGCAAAACGAAAATAACACACAAGCTATTTTAAACATGTTTATCCTAGCAAAAACAATAAACATATTGTGGAAAATTAAATCAATAGAATAAAATTATACACTTTAGCGGTAAAAAATAAAGAAAAACAACACATAAAACTTGAAATATATACTGCCATCAATATGTGGCAGTAGAACCGGCATTCTTTATAAATACTGTAACTCAACTTTTAGCATTCAAAAACAAAACAAAAATCAAGCTCGATAATAACAATTATGGAATAATTTGATTCAATAACAACAATAAATAATTCAATAAAAACGAGTGATTGAGCAAAAGATGTCAATAAGTCATTATATTTAGTAGATATAATCTTTTTAATAACTTCCGTTATGTATTTCTAACTACGCATTTTGAATAAAACTAGATGTACCATGGTTGATGTACCGTTAAACTTCACTGTGTATTTATCGTGCTTCAAACGCAAACCTAGACAGTTAATAAGCAAAACATACAAACGCCCTAAACAGCTATATAGAATAAGTAACATATATAAATATACATAAATACTTAATGTGTGTGCACCCATAAACAATTTTTATCGGGAAAAAGCTAGAATCATAATATATGTCAACATAATAAACATTTCTATTAAAAAATTATTGAAATCCCCTAATTTTTTTTACTTAAAAAAATTGAAATAAATATTTTAAATGGCGCGTACCTGACGGACCCAGAACAATTTCGTTTTCTAGATTGATTGTCACCCTGAAAATAGAGGAAATAAAATTGTGAACATTATATTTCAAATATCGTTACCAAATATCATGCAATCGAAAACAGAAATAGGGAAATTCTAAGAATACCATACTGACAATCAACTAAAAAAACAAGATATGATTCAAAAAAGCAGTAAACAAACAACTTATATCTTTAATGTCAATAATAAATGGTTCATTCATTTGATTAATTACATTACGCATTAATCGAATAATACAAAATGATAGATTGGAAATTATATAAATATATTTACATATACCATATGAACAATTTTCAAATATAATAAAATACAGTTTCAACAAGAACTGGTAATAGACAGTTACCCGACTCCACTGGCGAAGGCCAGATTTATAGATTTCCGTGGCGATGACTATGTAGCAAAATAATTAATGGTCATTTGTGTATAACAAAAGCACGTCTACATTTTTATGGACGAATAAGAATACGTGTTGACACATGAGTTATTACGGAACACAAAGGCCGGTAAACATATTGGCTACAGAGCAATACTATTCGTAAATTAAATGTTTGCATTGTATAAGTCAACCTGAGTATTAATAGAGTAAAACTGGTTGAGAACAGTTAAATTTGAATACAATGCAAATATGTGTGCACATTAGAATCTATAAAAATGAAAAAAATAAGTTTTGTTTTTTTCATAAGAAACGTTTGGAACTAGATGAAAAGAAGCGATTAGTACAGAAACTTGTTTAACTATGGGAAGTGCTGTTGGATTCAAGATCACATATATAGTATGTCCCCCACAACTAACTCAGATATATGTCTGCTACTTTGAAGCACTATATATGCTTTAAATATGAGTTAGTTCTGCAAATTAGCTAGCAGGAAAATATATGGATCTCACTTCTTTTTTTGTAGAATTGAAATCAGGTCTAAAATGTTTTGTCATGTGTTAAGAAATTTTAGTCCGGTACTAACAATCCAATTTAGTCGCGGACAAGCTAGCAAATCAAATGTAAGCACTATAATCAATTAAGAACTTTATTTCTAAGCATACAAAAGTGCAAATATTTCGGTCATCTTCTGGAAATCTGATGATTCAACCAATTAAATGAATGAATTTATGTTTTATGTATAAGACTTCATGTAATGTTATATATGATTAGCATACACATTATATATTCCATATAAAAAGGTACAACATAACATAACAATTATTTTTTGGATATACCAGAAAACAAAAATTACGTAACATCAAAAGAAAAAATAAGTTAATACATTTCAAAAGATTTCTTTAATTATCAATTGACAGAACTTAAATAAAACCTTCATTAAATATAATACGAATGAGCGCGAATTAACAAGCCTTGTAACAAGTATTATATAAAATGTTAATAACAATGGATGATATAATTCAAAGTAACAACATTTTATTTTTATGAAAATTGAAAAAAGTATAATATACTTTAGAATATGAGCTGATGAACATGACTAAACAATTAATCAGCTCACTGTTTTTCATTTCACTTGAACTTCACATAATAGTGTTAATTTTAAAAAATAAATAAGTAATCAAACATGACTTATTTTTTTAAAAACAAAGTTGCCACTTCTAAACATTACGTTTTTACATTTATTATTAAATTTAAAAGAATTTATTTAAAAGATACATTTAATATAGTAATTAAAAGTAGTATAATGATTGTATATTAATTATTATAAAATATTTAAAAAAATTCCCGTACATAATACAATATATTTTCCTTATAGGTGTATACAATTCCTATTAACCCTCTAACGACCACCAAAAAAAATCACGTTGTATACCACTGGGGTATATTATACCCCAACATAAATTGTGCTCTAATATAATTAGTTACTAGGTGTATACATTATTTTTTATCAACTAAAAGCTGTGTAAAACTAATCGATGACAAACTGCACTGTGAGTGGTTACATTTGTTATTTGAAATGTCCAATTATTCACACTGTTCGACCTGCCTATAATAACTATGATACTGAATTATGTAAACATTTTTTGATAAGAGTTCAATATGAACAGACCGATACGTGCAGCAGCGCAACAAGCAATCAATG